>PISX010006139.1:0-100319 GCA_004024625.1 Mellivora capensis
GGGGAGTGGACCCCTAATTCCTGGTGGAGAGGGTCTCATTCCTGGAGGGGGTGTTCCTATTGGCATCCTTTGAGCACGGGGAACCTAAGTGGTGGGCCCGTGGGTGGTCATATGCCAAGTGGAAGGGCCACATGCCTGGGGGTGTGTTGCTCGGCCCTCAGAAGTAGGTGGGGTCCCCCATCTAGATGGGTATTGAGATGGGGCTCCAGCACTGCTGGCAGAGCAACAACAGCACAGCTGCTCTAGAACCTCTTCCCTGAGGCCGCCCCCCAACCCCTCGAACAGGGCCTGCTAATCCAACAGAAGCCTGGGGAATTGCAACACCAGCCAGCACTTCTCTTCCAGCTGCCCTGCCAACCCCAGGGCCTCCTGCAGCTCCAACAAGTGGTACCCAAGCAATGCCAGCATCTTTGGGGGGGCAGTCCTCCCAGTCATGGAAACCAAGTTCTTCCCCTGTAGCCACACCTTGACCCCAAACCTACCTTTCTTCATGGTCTGGCTGCTTCAGATTCTTGGGCTTGATCTTCCTGAATTCATCACAACCACAGAGGATCAAGTTCACATGCTTGGCAAAAAGCCTTAAAGGTGTCAATGAATGTGCCAATGGCTCACTTGGTGGACTTGTGACTCCGGATCTCAGGGTTGTAAGTTTGAGCCCCATGTTGGCTGTAGAGAGTACTTAAAACATAAAATCTTGCCAATGAAGATTTGGCCATCTTGCAGGATACCTCTCATTCTATAGTCAGTGTGCTGCAGCATCTCGCGGTTCTTTCCCACAGTCATGGTTGCTGTTCCACCAAATCCAAGGTCTGCAGCAAGGTTTCAGGATCCTTAAGAACCTGCGGGAAGGCTCCAGATGAAGGTGTGATGCAGGTTCTCTTACCAACAGTGCAAACGTGGGGCAGAGGCTTCAGATGGTAGGTGGAGCCTGGTTTCTCACGGGGAAATCAGCTACCTGGATATTCGGATCCTGCTTTCACCACCTCTTGGTGCCTCAGCGAAGGATGCCTAGCTCAGTTCCTCCTGGAAATCCGCCCCAGGCTACTGGTGCTGGTGCTGACATCGCCTTGGGCACGGCTGACACTCTTGGTGGCTCAGCAAGGCTGTCCTTTTACGTTGGACGTCCACCTCTGGCACACGCTGTTCTGTGGTCCGTCTGGGATGCAGGCGGTCTCCGGCGGCTCCATCGCTGTCCTCGGCTGCGGCTCAGAACGGACGGTCAGGCACATCTGGCGACCACCGCTCCACTGTTTGCTCTCTAGCATTTATAGCACGAGTTTCATGCTCTCATCCTACTCAGCTAGCTAGGCTGATCTACACTCTGTGGGAGGGGCGCCTCGCTGGCTCCTGCAGCCAAGTAGGGCACTCTTGATCTCAGGGTCATCAGTTCAAGCCCCGTGCTGGGTGTGGAGCCTACTAATAAATAAATAAATAAAATTAAAAATGTGTGAGTTACGTGGGAGAAGAGTAGTGATAATGACCTTCCCTTGGCTAAGCCAAATTCTAATGGGAGTAAGTTCAGCCTGTCCACTACTGTGTTTTCTGTGATTTTCTGTTAGGTTGTTTAAGAAGTTCCCTATTAGTTTTTATCAGGACTGCTGAATTTTAACAACAGCTTTCCACATTGGTTAAATAATATGTTGATATAATCATATGGCTTTTCTCCTTTAAGCTGTTAGAGCTCTCGAGCTTTTTGTTTTAAGATCTTACCAGTTAAAGTATAGATACTAGGGGCAGCTGGGTGGCTCAGTGGGTAAAGCCTCTGCCTTCGGCTTGGGTCCTGATCTCAGGGGGGCTTGGGTCCTGATCTCAGGGTCCTGGGATCGAGCCCCACGTCGGGCTCTCTGCTCAGCGGGGAGCCTGTTTCCTCCTATCTCTCTCTGCCTACCTGTGATCTCTCTCTCTCTCTCTCTGTCAAATAAATAACAAACTTTAAAAAAAATTTTTTTTAAAAAGCTTCTGCCTACAGTTCCTGGGATGAGCCCCACATTGGGCTCTCTGCTCAGCGGGGAGCCTGCTTCCCTTCCTCTCTCTCTGCCTGCTTGTGATCTCTGTCTGTCAAATAAATAAAATCTTTTAAAAAAATAAAAATAAAGTACACATACTTCTCTAAGTGGTAAGACTTTGAAGCTGACAGTAGCCACTTACCCTTAGTCTGAAGGGCAGCCCAGAAATGAGGGGGTTCTTGGGGACTCAGAGCATTCGAGGTGGAGGTGAGGACAGGTAGAGTATCAAAGGCACACAAAGATTCAGGTGACAGAAGGCCCACAGACTGCAGATTCCTGTGGAGACAAACTGTCCCTGTGCTTTCCCCTTTGCACCTTGCTTATGCACTTGGCTGCCTCGAACAGAATACCCTTGTATCCCTCTTACTCTTGCTCCCCCAGTCTCTGCTGGTGGAAATCCCACCCATTCTTTACAGCTCGGATTAAATGCTCCTCCTCCCACCCAATCGGTCCAGATCCCCAGATGTCCCCCCAAATCCCTACTCATCCATGCCACATTGCCTCGTATGGGGCACATGGGTTCTCTCTCTCCATGTAGCCCCAGTGCCTGGAAGAATGCCAGGGATCCAGTGGGTGCTCAATACTTGCAGAATGAAGGGAACTGACCGAATAGGAGGTCAGCCGCCACTCTCTCCTACGGTCCCTCCCTCCCGGCCAGGGTCCTGCAGGATGGACTCCGCCTCGGCAGAGGGCATCCCAGACCCCTCGCCAGCCCCGGAAGCTGGGCTGCGGGCCATGGGAAGACTACACTTCCCAGCGATCCCAGGGAAGAGCGAAAACCCTTTGGCTTTGACAGCCGCCACCACAAGTCTTTCCGCCTCCCCAGCCTGCCTAGGAGCTGGGAGCTGGATTACGCTGGCCTGACCAGCACACGCAGCTGCGGGCGCCCGGAGCCCCTGCGCCTTGCCCCGCCGCCCGGCCAGCCAGAGGACCGAGAAGCCCGCGGCCGCCGACCCGCCATGCCCGCCCCTCCCAGCCGCCCGGGGGGCCCGAGCCGTCCTCTCCCAGACCTCTGCTGAGGCTGGGCGCCACTGGCCAGATGTAGCCGGCTTCGGATCCGTCTCCTCCCCTCTCTCTCTGCGGATTTCTCCTGTCTGATCCCCACAGCCTGCACCCGGGGGCCGGCGAGGGGCCTGCAGGCTCCGGAGCCCTGATGCCTCGCAGCCCACTGTCCTGAGCGGCCACCACCGGCTCCCGGAGTTGAGGGCAGCAACAGGGCCGGACGTGGTCCCGGAGTGAGCCCAGAGGGCCCCAGAGGCCAGGCCCACCATGGCCCAAGCGCTGCCCTGGCTCCTGCTGTGGATGGGCTGGGGAGTGCTGCCCGCCTGCTGCTCCCAGCCCGGCATCCGGCTGCCCCTGCGAAGCGGGCTGGGGGCGCCCCCCCTGGGGCTGCGGCTGCCCCGGGAGACCGCGGAGGAGCCGGAGGAGCCCAGCCGGAGGGGCAGCTTTGTGGAGATGGTGGACAACCTGAGGGGCAAGTCCGGCCAGGGCTACTACGTGGAGATGACCGTGGGCAGCCCCCCGCAGACGGTAAGGTCTCCAGGCCAGCCCTACGCTCCTTCCTGCATGGGGGTGGGAGGGGTGCAGCATGCTGGCCCCCGCTAAAATGGGCGGGCCGGTGTGGACTGGAGGGACCATCTCCCAGATGTTTCCTCTGGGATCCGATGGGTAGCAGTCACCCCCAAAGTTCCCCTTTCCCACCTCTCTTCCCCTCACAGGCTTCCCTGCCTCCCTCATCTGACTGCCCTCCCCTCGTCCCAGCCTCACACACCTACCCCTCAGTAAGGATTTGGGGCAAGAGAAACACTCCATGGGAGAGCCTGGCCTGGGGGAGGGTCCAAGCAATAGGGGCGCTGTGAACAGGTGTCCGCCCTGCCAAGCCTGAGTGCCCCAACCCTCTCCGCTCCTTCCGCGGTCCGGGAGCCTGGGCTTCTGACCATCATTCCCAGCACCCTGAGGACCCAGGAATCCTGGCACGAGTTGGAGCAGCCCCTTGCTCCCACTGTCTGGGCTGGCGCGGGGACAGCAAAGTGAGGTTTCCCAGCTCCTCCTGACCTCCACTCCAGCCCAGAAGCCCCCGACAGACTCCTGCTTCCCCAGCCCCTCCCAACTCCTCCCCCTCCCCCTGTGCCTTCTGCACTCCAGCCCCTCCCCCTCCCCCGTGCTGCGGAGCACAGGCCGGAGAGAACTGAACTGAGCCTGGGGAAAGGACTAACCACAGCCCAGGAGCCAGAGCCCCCTTCTAAGAATGCGACTCCCTCTAAGAGGCGATGGGGCGGGGGGGAGGGAGTGTGGCGGCGTGGATGGAGAAAACACCGCCAGCTGTCCCCATCCTTCCAGTCCTGCGCGGTACCTGCGAGGAGGCAGGTGGAGATTGCACCCTCTGTGCCTGCGTGGGTGGGGTGCTGGGGCTGCCCCCGGGGCACATCTGCCTTCTCTGTGGGTGGTGGGCCTGGGCGCCGGTGGCGGGCTGGTTCTGTATGTGCTGCTGTGTGTCACCTTGAATCTGAGCCTGCACTTTGCTGAGCCAACCCCCTCCCCCCGGATCTGTGGGATCTGTGTCCGGGAGGCCTGCCCTTGGGAGGGTCCGTGAAGGTGGGAGTGTGTTTATGTGCGGAGAGGGAAGAGCCACACTTCTGTGAACTTCTCAGACAGCTCTTACCCTGGATCTGGGAGAAACACAAACCTCCATCCCCCAATTACCTGACAGAAGCAAGTCTTCCCAGTCTCCACTGCCCAGGCCTGCCTCCCGCCTCCCAGCTGATGCAAGGCTCTGGCCTCCTCTACTTCCCCTTCTCTTTCCTGTGTACCCTAACTTCCCCAGAAAGTCTCAAATCAGTGTGACTGTAGGCCCCTAGCAGCCGGGACCAACAGGAGGCTAGGTATGATCAGATAACAGGGGGACTTGGAGACCTGCAATCCCTGCCCGCCAGTGTCTGCTACCGATAAGTGATGCAAGGACTTATACCCTGGGGCAGGGACACACAAAGGGGTTGTGGAGCCACCAGACAGACCAGGAATTCCAGCACCAACCCACAGCTTTTCCTTTTCTCAGTTGTGTGGCCTGGGGCAAATTCTGCAACCTCTCTGAGCCTAGGACCTGGTCTCCAAAGTGGGTGAAATGAGATCTCCTTTGCAAGGTTCTCGTGAGGGATTAAATGGGACCGTGTAGGGGAAATCACCTTGAACAATGCACCCAGACACACGGCTGACCTCTAGTACATATGAAGTCACTTTCACTAACTTCTCCAGTCATGTGTGTCTCTTCTGGGCTATGCATTGAAGCCCAAGAGCTTGGATGCTCTGGACAACCATGTTTCACACATATGGAACTCAGGGGACAGGTACTAGACTTCACTGGACCACTGAGATCATATGTATATCCCCCAGCCTGGGCCAGAAATTGGCCAAGAGTAATTGTCCAACAAATATCAGTTCCTTCCCCTTGCTTCCTAGAAAGGGAAAGTGGGCTTATCGTTCAAAATTGGCCCAAGGAACCATTGCCAGGGAGCCCACAGTTGGAATGACTCTGGTTCACCCTTTGGCTGTGAACCCAAGCCAGCGCCAGCCTGTCTGTACCCTGTGGTGACTTTGACTCTCTCCCCAGCAGTCTCGAGAAGGAGGCCCGTTCTGCTCAGCTGGTGGGGCTCTTGTGAGCGCCAGCTAAGGACCTGGTGGGCAGAGCACTTTCTATACGCCAGGTGTTTAGGTTCAGGGGTTGAGAACTGACCCACCAAGAAACAGGAGATAAGTTTTCTGCCCATAAGGAGCGTAGAGCATGGAAGTGTAAGTGCAGGGACAAGGTAATCCAGAGCAGCACCCAAAGGCGAGCCCCGAGACCCTCGCCACCAGAATCTATTACAAACCTCTCTGGCCCCATCCCAGACCTAGTGAGTTAGAATTTGGGGGGGTTGTGGCTCAAGTTTGAGAAGCACTGATCTGCCGTCGTACAAAGAGTGAGTACTATAGGTGTTCAGGAGGTAAAATCAGGGAAGGCCCCCCCGGGGGAGGTGTGCTGTGAGCAGGGTCTTGAAGGATGGCTAGGAGAGGGGAGGCTGTTCCCAGAGGGGAAGTGGCATCCGTCCCATCAAACTGTCATTGCACTTAACTCGAATGTCCACTGCTTCCCCACCCTCAGCCTGGGTCCCTGGGACCAGAAGCCACAGCGAATGAGAGAATGAGTTGTGTGCATTTGCTCAGGAGACAGCAAGAAACCCAGTCCTGTTAATGCTACAGGTCTGGGTAAAGAGGATAGAACCAAATCGCCAGAAGCCTTAAATATGAAGCTCTACGGTTTGGGCTGGGGTTGGCAGATATCAGGGGAAGCTTGAATTTCTTTGTACTGGAGCTGACATAAAGAAAGCAAACTTTGAGGAAGAGACATCTGACTTTGAGGAGGAATGGGACTGAGAGGTACAGGGGTGACGGGCTCTGTCACAGCAGTCCAGGTGTGAGGCACCACGAGGACAGCACGTGGCCATAATAAGACGGAAAAGGAAGGGAAGACCAGGATGCAGGAACGTCCCAGGGCAGCCAGACACAGGATTCGGGGACACTGGTGTGAAGGATGAGGAGGAAGGCATGAGATGATTTTCACGATCCTGATCGGGACTGAACTGGAAGATAACAAGACCATCCGAGGGACCCGGACAGCTGCTGGGAGGGGTTGCTGAATATAAATACATACCTTGTATTTCTGGTGGCAGTTTATGTAAAGTTTTCTAATATGTTCTACATCATTTTCTTCTTGACAGTAATTCCTGCAAAATTCTTGACAGTAATTCCTTCTTGCAAAAGAAATGGGGAGTGAAAGTTTAAACAGTTGGCCAGGAGACCAGCCTGTAGGCTGAGACCCTTTGTCATCTGGCTCCCAGATACTCTCCCAGCCACCTGCCCGGGTGTCTGGGGGACAGGAGAGGGAAAAGAGCATTCCTTTTCATTTTCCCATGACACCTGCTCCTGTGTCCCTTACTAGACTTAAGTAGTACTATAGAACATACTATAACTGGTTTTTTATTTGTTTCCCTCCCAGAACATCAAGCTCTTGAGAACAAGTTCTTTTAAAAAGATTTTTTTTTTTGCAGTGTCTTATTTGTCTTTAATATCCATGATAGTGGCAGTTTCAGAACACGCACCTAAAAAACACTGAGCGAGTGAATAAATAAAATGTAAGGCATCTAAATAGAACTCCTGGTGGGCAATTCTAAGTGCAGGACTGGCACTCTGGGAGAAAGAAGCACTTTCATCCTTTTCACTTAAATGAAAGGATATCATCTCATTCTACTGGGATGAGGCTCAGTCTCCAAACCCAGGATAATGATGGTTGTTGGGACTGAAATCTGGTGGCAGTCAATGAATGCAGTGTAGCAAATGCTTGTCGAGCACCTACTGTGTGCAGAAGAGAAAAATAATGTCACTGCCCCCGCCCTTGGAGAGCTCAGGATTTGGTGTGAGACTCAGACATATGAACAGCTAAATATCATATAAGACCAAAAGCATTTAGTACAAAAAGAAGAACAGTGAGTCGCGGAGGTGCAAAGAAAGAAGCGGTTACTACTGACAGGGTGTTAGGATAGGCTTGCTGGAAAAGGTAGCATTTGAGTATGGTCTAGAAAGATGAGAAAGCTTTGCTATTTGGAGAGTGGGGGGTAGAAAGGCTTCGTGAAGAGAGGATGCACAAGCCTGGCTGAGAAGCTGGGAGCTGCGGCAGCGGTGCTGGGAGGTGGAGTGGAGGTCGGGCTGTATTCTGCAGACAGGCAAGAGTTCTTTGAGTATATGAGAAGGGCAATGGTCCAGTATCATTCTGGTTCGAGGAAAACAACCCTGGGTGGAACGTAGCTGGATAGTCTAGAGCCCAAGACTAAGACCTGACTCAGGGCCCAAGGGCCTGAAAGACATTAATGGTAGGGAGGACAGAAAGGATGGGAGGTCCTCAGAGATCCAGCCTTCACATGGCAGTTCAACCAGGAGTTTTGTGCTCCTGGGGAGGGAGAGAGAAGAGAAGAGGTGGTTGGAACACAACAAAAGGAGCGAACTTTTAAAGCATAATGTAGGTCATCAAAATTCCATGCTTATGATTCTGCTTTAATTGCAAGGGATAAGTACTAGCGTGTCCTTTGGAGGGGGGTGGGGAGGTAAGGGAACTGAGGCTCAGAGAGACTAAGGGGTTTGCCCAAGGACACTCAGCTAAGGAAAACAGAGCCGGGGTTCAAATCTGGGTCTTTGGATTCCAAGTCTAAATACTGGGTTCTTTCTTGTGTTCTCCAGTCTGGGACATGTTGGTTGCCTTTGAGATGCCAGTGGGCCATTCTTGTCAATGGATCCAGCAGCTAGCTAAGCATGGGGATCTGGAAACCAGGAGAGAAGTTAGGACTTCACAGGTAGACTCTGGAGTCACCCGCTGAGAGGTGGTTTGGAAGCCAAGTTCGCAAATGGGCTTGTTGTTTGAGAGAGTGGAGGGAAGTGGGGGGCAGTGATTAAGGAAAGAATGTTGAATGTAAACTGGGACTCAAGGATGCAAGAGAAAATGGTCAGAGAAGTAGAAAAATGAGGGTTCAGGGTCTTGGAAACCAAGAAGAGCCAAGTGGTTTTCCAACTCCTCTCCCTCAAATGGTTTTCACCTGTGATTTGTGGGATTCTATAAAGGGACCTCAAGGATGAGGGAGGTTAGGAAGAAGGTATGAGGCAAGACTTTGGACCTTTCACACCTCCCATCACCAAGCCCTCCCCCTTCTCCCTGATTGCAAGTCAACTTTTATTATTTTTATATAGTGGAATTCCAGATCCTTCCTTCCTTCCTATACCAAAAAGGTTGAAAACCATTGACCTCAAAGAGCCACTATCCAAATTAGACAAAGCAAGATTAGACAAGTTCCCACTTCTAAGTTGCCCACCTTGTCTTTGAGACCGCAGCTCCCCTCAGAGGGCTTTGCCAGGACCCTCACACTGTCATTTCACACACTTCTCCTCTGCCTCCCCAAGTCAGGAGAGGAAGAGTTCAGCTGCGAGTGGGGGGGTATGGGAAAGACTGGAACCTCCCACTAAAGTAGAAGGTCAGGAACCCTTCTTGGGTATCTCCAGTAAAGATCTAAGCAGAAAATTCTTGTTGAAAATCCAGGGAGAGAAGCATCTATCAGGGAAACTGCCATATCTGACCACTAACTTTTCTTCTGGGAGCATCTGTCTTTGGGGCCTGGGCAGTGGAGAGGTCTGGGCAGGAGCCAGACCCTTTTCCCAGTCCACAAGCTGCCCGGAGCTGCCCCAGGCAGGATGGGCTCAGAGGGCTGGGAAGCATTTGCTGATGCCACACGCGCAGCTGCTGTATCCAGTGGTTCCTGAGAGGGAGGCGGTGCTCCCTCTGAGGAGAATGGGGAATCAGTAGTCTTAGGGGCTGACTGGGGGAACCAGGACTCCCTGGGCTTTCTTTCCCAAGACTGTGACAAAGTCACAGAGCAAGTTGGCTGAGCTCTGTGCCTCTGCCATGCCAGCCTGTCCGTGTCAGCAGGTCTCCTGGACTGCTAGCAACCTATGGCTACTCTCTCCACTGCCCACCGTGCCCCTCCCCCAGACCCTGTATCTGGGCTACACTGGCCTCTCGGAGCTGGTGAACGCCACCAACTCTTTTCCAGTGCCTATAGACTTTTTGCCAAATGACGCGAGGCATGAGCGATGGTATCTCCCAGTGGCTCAAACAAGCCTGTACTGAGCATGACCCAGGTGCCCTGGAGGAGACTGGGCTTCTGCCAGAGATCAGCTATCATTTCAACTGAGGACAGACCAAGAGAAGATTAAAGCCACCGCAACTTGTGCACAGGGACTCGATTAGACAGTAGGAGACACTTGCTGCCTGACAGTGAAAAGCAGGGAGCCAGTAGCTGCTGTGAGACCTCACGGACTGGGGGTGCCCAGGCCAGTTCTGTGGAGCCTCCAGGCACTGGGGAGCTGCGTGAAGAGCCACCGCAGGGAGGGGACAGAGACCAAAGAAGTAAAACCTCTCTCTCCAAAAGAACAACTCTTGTTCTTTTCTCTTTGGTACGTGGGATCCTGCATAAGGTTGGAAAAGGGTTCCGCTGCTTAAAAAAAAAAAAAAGAAAAGAAAAAGGTTTGAAAAACCCTCATCTTAGATCTTTAAGTACAGACATGGACATTTTTGGACTATTCACCTCCATCATATCATCTGAATAGGAAGCCTTAATAAATATCATTTTAGCTGGGATTGACGCCGGAGGACATGCAGCATCCTGTCTAAAAAGATAAGCGTGCATCAGATAAGGTTTGGGGTGACCCTGCCACCTTAGAATTCCCTAAAAACAAAACAAAAACAACCCATAGGGTAAGTGGCACCAGGGAGCCTGCTTACCCCCAGGTATCAGTCATCAGCCTCAGCCTGGAGAGGGAAGTAGAAGGCAGAGGATACGTCTAGGGAAAGGATTTCCAGTGGGTCAGCCCATTTGGTCCAGGTGGAGGGAACCTGGACAGGATCCAATCACTGGAGTCAGTTGGAGGCAGGAGCTGTGTGCTCTGTTGGCCCTGAGCCTCTCCCAGATGCTGACGTTAGGCTCCTCTTGTCCTTCCTTGGCCCCTTCTCTCAGCCTTGGGCAAGCTCAGGTCTGGGGATATCCACTTGGGAAAGCAGATGAAGCTGACTCCAGGCTCTGAGACCAAGGAAGTCCTTGGTCTAAGAACCTGCGTGGAAAATCCAGCCAGTGTCGTGGCTATGGTGGGCATCAGTTATTGTCACCATAGACAGTCCCAGATTAAACCACCCCTCTGAGGCGCGTGCGACTGAGAAGGAATAGCTGAAGTCTGTAGGGTCACAGGGTACTGCAGGAAATCAGGCAATACTGTCAGTGCAGGAAAAAAATCATTATGGAGCACCTGCTGAGGGCTAGGGATGGGTAAGATAATAAGGGTACAAACATGCTCCCTACCTTTGGGGGCTCATAGTATGGGGGACAGACATTACATAAATGGTTAAAGATTTTATTTATTTATTTGACAGACAAGAGATCACAAGTAGGCAGAGAGAGGGGGGGAAGCAGGCTCCCTGCTGAGCAGAGAGCCTGATGCAGGACTCGATCCCAGGACCCTGAGATCATGACCTGAGCTGAAGGCAGAGGCCCAGCCCACTGAGCCACCCAGGCACCCTCCATAAATGGTTAAAGGTTTGATGAGTGATATACAAGAAGTACAGTGGACCTGCAGGGGAAGGCGCCTTATTTAGGCTGGGGGAGTCAGGGCAAGACCTTTGGGAGAAAGGATGTTTACACTGTGACTTGAAAGATGACTGGAATTAGTAAAAACAGAGAGAATACGAAAGGTATGGGCATAGGAAAGAGCATACACAAAGGTGCAGAGCTGAGATCATCGTGCTTTTGAGAAGCATAAGAAGCATGGTGAGGGAGGGGGAAAAGTGGTGAGAAATGTTCATTGGAGTTGACCTATGGTAGGTGAGATGCCCCCAAGGACAAGGATTTCAAAATTGAATTTGGATGGTGAATCTGGGATCTGATGCTATGTAACAAACTACTCTGAAACTTGGTGGCTGGGAACAAGAGTCATAGTGGTTTCCAGGATTGTGTGGGTTCGCTGTGGCTCTTCTCCAGGTCTTATCTGGGCTCACTCACATGGCTGCATTCAGCTGGTGGGTGAGTGGGGGGGTCTGCTGGACCTCTCTCTCCAGGAAGGCTTTCATCCTCAAGGAGGCAAGATGGAGCTTCTCCCCATGCGTCTCAGGGTAGCGTCCCAAGAGGAATCCCCAGGGCGCAGGCCTTCCCCAAGCCTCTGCTTTCCTCCTTTGCTGATGTCCATTGACCAGAGCCATCACATGCTAGAACCTAGCATCAATGTCAGGAGATCACACAAGAGCCTGGATACAGGGGTGTGTGATTCCTTAGTGTAGCAATCTACCATATACTTCCTCTCCAAGTGAGAGATGGGAAGGTCAAGGACATGAAATACCAGACGTGGAGCTGCTAGAACCAGTGGATTCCTATCCAGCTGTGTGGATCATTGTGTAGAACGGATCAAGTTGCCCACTCATTCCAGATGTCAGTTCCTTCTCTATAAAATGGAAGAAAGCCTTCTACATCTCAGCTTCGGGTAAAAGGCTTGCTAGAGACTTCTTCTTTGATAGGAAGAATTAGAGTTAAAAAGCTCCCTCCTAGGGCCCCGGGATAGGCTACAAAGAGAGGTTGGGATCTTAGTAACTAGAGATCTTTCAGAGTTGATCTTTCAGAATCTCCCTAGGCCAACTGACAGATGACTCCTGAAGGCTCTTTTCATCCAGAATAGTCTGGACTGTCCCTGTCGGCTAGTGAGAGCTGGAGCCAAGACAGGTGAGATTTGGGGAACAAAGAGTTTACGCAGAACTCACTGGCTGCACACCCATCTCATCACCCAAGATCTGTTGCTGAAAACTCCTCCAGGGGAGCCTGGTCTGCCGGGTGAAATGGGCAGGTGTACCTTTCCCTAAGGGGCTTGTTAGCACTTCCCAAGAAGTCACCATCCCTCAGAGGCCCCCAGGGACACATTTGTTTGTTAAGTGATTGGCTGTGACCTAGCCCTGACCCTAGGTTGTGATTCCCCGGGGATCTAAATACAAAAGCTGCAGAGACTCCCAAGTCAGCCTGGCCCCAAGGGATGGAGAAGAAGATGGCTCCGGGACCCTAAGTCTTGCGTCCCCTTCCCGGGTCAAACCACAGCCCTGGCGAAGGGAAGACAGGTCTGAGCTAAAGCCACACCTCAGAAGGCCCACAGCTGGGGAGTCCCTGAGGCGTCTCTGCCACCCAACAAGCTGGACAGACTAGCTCTTTGTTCCTTCTGCCAGACACCGTGATACCCACTGGGGATACAATGGGGAATTTTTAAAAATTAGATACAAGGGAGGTGAGAGTTAACGTGAAGCTCTAGGGTGACACATTGTATGGCAGCATTTTCATAAGAGCCTCTGACCTGGTCTTTCCCTCTTACGAAGTCGTCCCTTCTGAGCTCGGACTGCGGGATGGGGGGGAGATGAGTAGACACACTTGCCGACGGAGAGGAAGAGGTCTGGACAGAGCGAATGGCCTTCGGGGGGAGGACCGTGGCTGATCTGAGGACCTGTGAAGAGGCAGGTGTAGCCGGTGGGCAGGGCTCTGGGGCATAGAGAACAAACTAGGCTGGGTGTACAGCCATGACCAGACAATGAAGGGCCACGTAGGAGATGCCAAAGCTTTAAACTTTTATTTTAGTAGCAAAGGAAAATGATTGACACGGAAGGCAACACGGTCAGATTTGTACCTAGAAAAGACCACCCCAGCCGCAGCACAGAGGCAGGTTGGAGAGGTCAAGGGTGGATGGACGCTGCCAAGGCCAGTTGAGAAGCTATTGTGATAGTCCAGAACGTGGCCCAAGGCGGCAAAGGAGGTGGCCAGAGATGAGTACATTCACGAGACTTTTGAGAAGGTTAATTGGACAGGATTGATGCATTGGGTAGAGATGTGAAGAAGAGGAAGGTGTTAGGATATCCCCCCAGTTCCTGACTTACAGAACAGATGGGCAGTGACGCCATCCCCTGACACAGTGAACGCTGGGAAAAGGCAGATGGGCGGGACTGTGGAAGGTCGGCTTTGGACATCCTGATTTTGAGGGAGTACGCTCTGTGCTTCTGGTGTTCCAAGGGGAGGAAAAGGCTTAGAGCTCTGAGCTTAGGAGTGATGGGCTCGTAGGGGATACTTGGAGCTGCGGCCACAGGGGAGGTGGCCGAGGGAGAGCAAAGCCTGCAAGGAAGAGGGCTGAAGCCCGAGCCTTGAGAAGGGAGCCTGCAAAGCAGACAGAGGAGATCTGGTCAGAGCCGTGGGAGGACACCCATAGGCCAGGGGGACAGGGAAGAGTGTTTCTGGGAGGGAGACGTCCTCACAGGCAGAGGAGGACTGATTTGAAAATGCCTTTTGTATTTGGTGACATGAGGTCTCTGGTAGCTGTAGTAAGGGCTGTTTCATAGTGGAGGGAGGGGCAGCGGAGAACGGGCTTTGGGATGGGTTGAGGAATGAGTGGGAGGTGAAGAAATGAAGACAGCTTGGCTGAGAACTTCGGTTGTGAAGGAGGGGAGGGGAGCTGGAGGTGGAGGTGAGATTGAGGAAGGTTTTTAATGGACAGACTTGAGCATTTGTAAATGCCAACAGGAGGAACCCAGATCGGGGTGGGGGGCAGAACGGCAGCAAATCTACTGGAGGGAAAGGGTGTAGTTCCCAGGGTCGGGCACCCATCCAGAGCAGGGGAGGGCCAGCTGAGGGAAAGGACGGGTGGACAAGGCCTCGGGCAGGTTGCAAGGACTGGCTGTGGGGATGAGGGAGGCCCCCTCTGACAGTCTCTGTTCCGAGCAGTAAGAGGCCAGGCGTCCCTTGCTTACGACCACCAACCCTCCTCTTCCAGGCCGCCCTTCCCTGCCCCGTGTCAGGATGAGTGTAGTGGCTCAGCTGCCTAAGGCCCCGGGCCCTGGGACAGGCCTCCATGGGAGCCGGGAGGGGAGAAAACCTGCCCTGGGCTGGAGTAAGAAGTGCTAGAAAGGCGGGACCAGGAGTCCCTTCTCCCAGAAGCCAGGAGCACTTTGCAAAGAGCAAGCAGACAGCTGGCCATTTGCTCAGGAGGGAATCTCAGCTGTTTGTTTTGGTTTCTCATTTTTTTGTGGTGGGTGGAGAGGGGGTGGTGGGCAGACAGGGCCTGAACTCCCAGTGTCAGGGTGGGTGGGCTTGACCTGCTTTGAGAAGGAGGAAGGGGGAGGCCTTCCTCAGCTGAGAAAGTCTGGGCCTCCTGGCTCAGGGTGGTTTGCAGGAGGGGAGAGCAGTGGGGAGGCCTGGACCAGCTGGGGCCTCAGAAAAAAAGCCCTGTGCCAGAGCGAAAGCTGGTTGTGTTTTCCTGGAGCCTGTCAGGCACACGTTCCAGGAAGCCCTCTCTTGCACAGCCCAGGGGACCCTCTTTCTTTGGGGTCCAGTGAGAGGAGGATCCCTGGAAGAATGAGGCCAACCCTAGGGCTGGGAGCAGAGTCCTGGCAGGTGGGGGAGGGGGTGCTGGGACAGGGGTAGGGGGGCTGTTTTAATCATTAACCTGGCGGGCTGAAATCTGAGCTTCTGTACCTCCAGCTCTATTGATTCTGAAAGCATCTGGAGCTGGTGGCTGCTCGGAGACCCTGGAGAGAGCCCGGGGTAGGGACAGGGAAGAAGGGCAGGCAGGCAAATGGGAACCAGGCCAGGAGTAGGGGGCTGGGGAGGAGGGCGGGGCGGGGTCAGCTGGGCCACCGTGGGGAGGAGAGGAGGCACCTTGGCGGGGGTGGGGGGGGGGGGGGGTGGAGGCAGGAGGCCTTCGCAGGCATTGGGGGAGGTGCGAGCCACAAGGACCACTGAGAGCAGGAAGGAGCCCCAGGATCTGGCAGGGAGGAGGAAACTGAAGCCCAGAGGAGCACAGTGACTTGCCCAAGGTGACAAAGTCAGAGCCTGCACCAAAACTGAGGTCAGCTGACTTCACTGCTCTGAGGAGAGAGGACGAGGGAGTAAAAGGGCCCTGAGGTCAGGGTAGCTGCTGAGCTGATGGGCATGAAAAGTCAGCAAAAGAGGGCTGAATTCTCAGGGTTCCAGGCTTCGGAGGACAGGGGCATTCCCTCTTTTTACCTGTGAGGATACTACTGGCATTCAAAACATGGCTTTAGACCGACGGAGGGAGGGATCAGGCCATTGAAGGAGAAAGGAGGGTCAAGAAAGAAGAAATGCTAGAAGGAGCTGCAGAGCAAGGGGCACCAGGAAGACACCTGTCCGTATCCAACTTAGCCCAAACCCAGGGCCCTGACAAGATGGGTTTTCACCGCGACAGCAGAGTGGGCTCCTGGCTCCCTCCTATTTCCTGGTAATAGGACTCAGAGTCCTGTGTCACCTCTGAGACAGGAGGGGAGCCCCATTCTGGCAGGCAGGGTCAGAAACATGTGGCACCTACAGGCCGTCCTGGTCCCTGCAGCTTCCCTGGCCAGTGCCAGCTCCTAGAATAGCATTTCCGAGCTGGACGGGGTTACGAGCCCAGCTGCCCGCTGGGTGATATGCTTCCTAGGAGGATCAGAGGAGGGAAGGCGCGAGCTCACAGACAGGTTGGGACAGGTACCTGAAGTAAGGGCAGTCTGAAGGTAGAGAGAAAAGAGGACTGAAAACCACACACACACAGAGATAATGTGGCTCTAACAAGACAGACAATGTTAGGATTCCACAGGGAAGCCAGGAGCGGGCACAAGGCCATGCTGAAGGTGTCCGGGGACGCCACATTCTGTCTGTGGTCATGGTGGTGGCAGGCACTAGGCTGTCCAGCCCCGTGTCCTAGAAGCTTCACCCTGGACGTTCCAAAGGGAGACTTTGTTGGCTGTGGCGTGACAAAGGTAGTGAGCCCAGAGCCTCATGTCGGTAACATTTTTCTCTCCCCTTTCTCCGACAGCTCAACATCCTTGTGGACACAGGCAGCAGTAACTTTGCGGTGGGGGCTGCCCCCCACCCTTTCCTGCATCGCTACTACCAGAGGCAGCTGTGAGTCCTGGGGAGAGCTAGACAGAAGAACCCTTCCCAAGGATCCAGGGCCCAGAAGGGTCAGGGGAGGGCTTCGGGAAGAAAGACTAGCTCCTCAGATCCTTTCCAAGAAAGAGTGGAGAGGGGGGATTTGAGGCGCTCTACTATGGGAAAGGGTAGGTTAAGGGGCCAGAAGGAAGTTCTTCAGGACTGAGATGGGGCGGCTTCCTTGGGGAGGGAAAGAAGGAAGGAGAGGAGCCCCAACCCCCCCCCCCGAGGGTCTCAGGGTCTTCTCTCTGCTTGAATTGGGAGACATGGAGACTTTGTCCCCACCCCACACCCCTCAGAGGGGCTGTCAGGCATCTGGCAAGACCAAAGCGGTCTAGGCAGAGCAGGCTACTGTGACTGCTCTCTGTGTTGTGCTCTCACCCAGAGGCTGCTCCTGGTGGCATCACACAGTTCAAGGGACTGGAGGAAGAGCCTTCCATAAGCCCCACAGCCTGGACCAGTATCAGGGCCCGACAGCTAACATGTCTCCCTGCACCACCCAGGGTTCCAACAGCCAGATTTAGCTAACCGGTGGAAGGGAGGGTTGAAGTGAGTTTTTAAGGTAAGAGGCATAGAGATGACGTGGGAGCCTCCTTAGCATCAACACAAGAAGTGGCAAGAGAGGCATCTCTGTGTGTGGAAATCTGTGAGGAGAGGCTTACATCCCATTCTTGGACTTGTAGGCAGATGCCAAAGCCACCTGCCGCGTCTTCTGCCTTCCGTATCTGAAGAAAGCCGGCAGGGAGCGGGGCACGGTGAGGACCCAGGAAAGGGATTCATTCCAGCTCCTTGTCCCAGTCCCACCGCTGCCCCCTGCCCCACCTGGTGCACACACAGGCCTGGGTCACCGTGCAGTGAGGCACAGGTGAAGGTGTCCCATGCTGACAGGCCTGTTCTACACAAGTAGTGTGTTAATACTTACCTGTCCTGCTGAGATGTGGTGCCAACTCTTTCTTTGGAAGAACTTGCTGTAGAGGTTCCGCGTTCCTCCTGCCTGGCACTTTCTCTACCACTCAGATGGTACCACCAGGTCCCAAGGCAGCGACAGTCAAAGGCTCCTTTTCTCTGGGAGCCCGATGAAGCCGGGGGGAGGAAGCGATGCCCACTAGCTGTCCCTCTGTGGCCGTGGGCACAATACACAAAGCCTAGGCTTGTTTCCCGCAGGGTCTGAGCTTCAGATCTAGGGATAGGAGCTGTGGCGACAGGACAGTGAGCCCCAGCAACAGCTCCCCTCATCTGTTTGCAAGGTTACTCTATGTTCTGTTCTGGGTGATGGATCTGGGATGTTCTACTGAGCAGGCTGAAAGCATCTTATCTTATGTGGGATGCCCCTGAGATAAGGTGAGGCCTCAGGAGTAGGTTAGACCCCGTGCCAGGGTCATGGCATGCCTTCACAGACTCTGCCTCCTCTCCACAGGTCCAGCACATACCGGGACCTCCGGAAGGGCGTGTATGTGCCCTACACCCAGGGCAAGTGGGAGGGGGAGCTGGGCACCGACCTGGTGAGCATCCCCCATGGCCCCAACGTCACTGTGCGCGCCAACATCGCTGCCATCACTGAATCAGACAAGTTCTTCATCAATGGCTCCAACTGGGAGGGCATCCTGGGGCTGGCCTATGCTGAGATCGCCAGGGTGAGAGGAGCGAGGCTGAGCCCTGGACACTGTGTCCGCATCGCACCCTGCATGTTACCGAGGGATGGGCTTGGAGAGAAGGGGAACTGACTAAGGGAGGGACACAGATCAGCCTAAAGGATTAGTTAGTGGGGATAGGGAGGCAGTCTGAATCCCGTCCCTGCAGAGGTCAGGCCTATAGTGAGGGATGCTGTGACAGGTACAGGATTAGGCTCTGGTTTCTACCGACTCTCAATATCTTAAGAATAAGGGAGCCCCCCACCCCAGACCTGAAACAGGTTAAGCACATGGGGATCAAAGATCCTATAGATCTTTCCTGTTTCCACTGCCAGTGTCTCTTGCTAACCCTCTCTCTGCCAAATCTCTGTACTTCAAGATAGCCTTTGCCAAGGAACATCCCCCAAGTTTTGCTTTTGCCTTCCTGTTTAGGCAGGAAGCTGGCCTCTCCATTAGGGCCCTCTGTGTGAGGCTTCCCTCTTTGTCTCTTTCTGCCACAGCCCGATGACTCCCTGGAGCCGTTCTTTGACTCCCTGGTAAAGCAGACCCACGTTCCCAACCTCTTCTCCCTGCAGCTCTGTGGCGCAGGCTTCCCCCTCAACCAGTCGGAAGTGCTAGCCTCAGTTGGAGGGAGCATGGTGAGTACACCCTAGGAGAGGGCAGGTTCTAGCACTGGGAAGAGGGATGGGTACCTCCCTGCCCCTCGAGGCTGCAGCACAGTCTTGGGCTCTGCTACTTAGAATCAAGAGAAACCTCTTTAAACTGCCACCTCCACTTTTCTTTTTCTATCCTTTTCTTCTTTGCATTATCCAGAAAGAATTCCAGGTACCTATGGTAAACTTGGAAAGGATGAGATTAGGGAACTTCAAAGGAAATGTAAATAAGACCTCTGGGGCACCTGGGTTGCTCACCCCATGTCCACCCCACTCAGCGGGGAGTCTGCTTCTCCTTCTCCTTCTGCTCCCCCACCCCATACTCTCTAATAAGTAAATAAAATCTTAAAAAAAAAAAAAAAAAGAAGACCTCTTGAATTAAGATGATGAGCAGAAGGCAGCGATGTAAGGAGTTTAAAAGTCTATTTATTAATTAATTAGGATAACTGGTGAATGGCTCTCCATCTCTAACACACGGAGAAAATAAAACTTGTAAAAGAAGCAAATAGTCATTCATTTAACATTTATTGTGCCAGTTTGGATTTAAATAACTTTATATTGAGGGCTGTGACACTCTGAAACAAATAATTTAAAATCCTGTAAAGTCTTCCCCTGATATATTCTTAACACATTTAAAAAACTACAAATCACTTTGGGACAAGATTTGATCAGAAGGAGGAAGATAAGAAAGGTGGCCTGTGAAGGGCTTTGCTACCCCGCAGAAATTTCTGATCCCATTGTTTGCTCTCTGGGTGACCTGCTGTCCCTGTGTGCTGGGACACGGGTACCTGCCTCCCTTTGTCTCCAGATCATCGGGGGTATCGACCACTCACTGTACACAGGCAGCCTCTGGTACACACCCATCCGGCGGGAGTGGTACTACGAGGTCATCATTGTGCGGGTGGAGATCAACGGGCAGGACCTGAAAATGGACTGCAAGGAGGTACCACCACCAAGGGGAGCCAGGGAGAGGGAAGGGGGAGGCAACATAGGATGAGGTCAGACCCTGAGTTATGAGGTTGGGAGGACGAGGCAGAGGGGCAGGACCTGCAGAAAGGGTTGGGGGCTGAGCCCAGAACAATCGGGAGCTTAATGGTAACAGTAACACAGCAGGACCTGAGGTTGGGGGCTAGGGACTGGCAGGGCACTTGCACGGGGACCTTGTGGCTTATGGTCTGGTAAGGGAAAAAAGCATGTCTGGGCTCCAGTTACCACCTTGCTGGGTGGCCCTGGGCAAGTCTCATGCCAGGCAATGTGGAATGATGCAGCGGAAGCATCTGGCTTTGGAGCTGGAAAGACCTAGGTTTCTAGCTCTGCCATTTACTGGTTATGTGCCCACAGGCAAGTTGCTAGGTTGTGTTTCAGTTTCCTCATCTGCAAAGCAGAGGGGAAAACAGCTTTTCCAGAGAGTGTGGTGAAGACAGAAAAATAAATAGTTTCTCCCAGTGCCTGGCACACAGTAGTACCCAATAAACAGCAGCTCAACCGTTTGGGTCTTCCTTACCTAGATTCTTAATGTATGTTCAATGAGAATACGAAAGAACTATGAAAAGTTAAAAGCACTATACAAGGTAATTTTATTTTCAAGATTTGGAGAATGTCTGCCCAACCCAAGATACCAAGAGTTAGCATTTACAGAATGCTCCCTATGTGCCGGGCACCATTCTAAGCGCTCCCCATGTATTCATTCCATCCTTATAATAACTCTTTGAGGTAGGTGCTATTACTCTCCTCATTTTAAAGATGAGGAAACTGAGGCACAGAGGCTGAACAACTTGCCCAAGGGTATAATCCTAAGAGAAGTGCCAAGCCAGGATGCCACCCTAAGCAGTCAGATCTACCCTTACGATTCCGGCCAGAGCCCAGCATCAAAAAAGGCTTTTGACTCTTCTAACCCTCTCTTCTCCATCCTAGTACAACTACGACAAGAGCATCGTGGACAGTGGCACCACCAACCTTCGTTTGCCCAAGAAAGTGTTTGAAGCTGCCGTCAAATCCATCAAGGCAGCCTCCTCGGTCAGTGGGACTCGGGGCAGGGGTACAAGAGATGATACAGTGTCAAGAGGAAGTCCGTGAAGGTCACAGCCCTCAGCAAGAGCCAAGCTGTCTACCCTCAGATCCTTCTACTTAAATGTTTTCAGAGCAAGTCTTTGGCGGGCCTTGGTGTGCTCATCACACAGGCCCCCTGGTGCAGAGTTTTGGCCTCACTCTCCAGTTCTCTTCCCCTAATTCTTGGGTTTCAGTGTGCTTTTCCCCAGTTTGGACACTCCATAGAAAAGCAAAAAGAGGGCCCAGTAAGTGTTATCTGAGAGCGGGAGAAGCGAGACGGCAGAAGAGGCGGCTTCCTCACTGTTACCCTTTCTTGACCACACAGACGGAGAAGTTCCCGGACGGGTTCTGGCTGGGGGAGCAGCTGGTGTGCTGGCAGGCAGGCACCACCCCTTGGAACATTTTCCCGGTCATCTCCCTCTACCTAATGGGCGAGGTCACCAATCAGTCCTTCCGCATCACCATCCTTCCACAGGTATGTCCCCAGCCGGAGTCGGTGGGGTCCCAGGAAGAGGGCAAGGTTCGCACGGGGAGGCAGGGAGCAGGTGCGTCTTCCCAGAAGGTGGAAGACAAGAGAGCAGTGTCCGGAGGCACAAAGCAAGCCCACGGAGCTCAGGGATGGTGGAGGGAAGAGCACCCCCTAAGCACAGATTATCTAGAAGTCTGGGGGTGGGGGGGGGCACGGAGTGGGGAGGACATCCTCTCCCTCTTGGACTGCTTGTCCTTAGCAATACCTGCGGCCAGTGGAAGACGTGGCCACGTCCCAAGATGACTGCTACAAGTTCGCCATCTCACAGTCCTCCACGGGCACTGTGATGGGAGCTGTGATCATGGAGGGCTTCTACGTCGTCTTTGATCGGGCCCGAAAGCGAATCGGCTTTGCCGTCAGTGCTTGTCATGGTAAGAGGGCCAGGGAGGAAGGCGTGGGCTCGTCTGTGCGTGTTCTCACCGTCCGGCAGTTAGGAGCCCCGGGCCCGTCTGTCTGGGAGGTAGTCACAGTTGCCTCAAGGCAGAGTCAACACACTGTTAGAGCTAGCATCCCAGCTCCGGCTCTGTCCGTGTTGCCTGGCGTGGTGAGGCCTGCCCGGGTTGTAACCTCTGCTGGAGACCCAGAGCCGCCTCAGCCCCTAGGGAAGCTCTAGATCCCTGGGCAGCAGGCCGAGCCTGCAGTGCCCCTGCGGGCTGCTACCCGATGGGGTCAAGGGCTCCTCCAGAATGGCGGTGGGGTCTTGCAAGTAGTATCGGCGGAAGCCGGTGAGCATACTGGGCATACGTGGGGTCTTTTTGGTCAACTCAGAAGACTGACCTTTAGGTATCATTCCTACCGCCTGGTTACACAGGAAAGGGTTGTTGTTGCTCCCAGGGCCCTGGGAGGAGATGTGGTTCTACCCAGCACGGCTTCTCTGGCCTGCTCCTAAATACCTCCAAGGAAGGAGGGGCTAGAGCCTCCCCTTGGGCTCATTTCAAGGCCTCCCAGGCAGTTCTTTTTGTCGTATGACCCAAACTGCTGTGTGACGATGAGAGCTGCCCAATCGCGTTTGCCCTTTCCCCAGTGCACGATGAGTTCAGGACAGCAGCGGTGGAAGGCCCCTTTATCACCCCAGACATGGAAGACTGTGGCTACAACATCCCACAGACAGACGAGTCGACCCTCATGACCATAGCCTACGTCATGGCGGCCATCTGCGCCCTCTTCATGCTGCCGCTGTGCCTCATGGTGTGCCAGTGGCGCTGCCTCCGCTGCCTGCGCCATCAACACGATGACTTTGCTGATGACATCTCCCTGCTGAAGTGAGGCGGCCCGGGGGCAGGAGACCAAGATTCCCCTGGGCTGCCTCTGGTGGCTCACTTTGGTCACAAGTGGGAGACACCGATGGCACTGGTGGCCAGAGCACCCTGAGACCCTCATCTACCCGCCAGATGCCTCTGCCCTGACAAAAAAGAAAGAAAAGCGGGCAAGGTGGGTTACAGGAGGGGCACCCGTAGGAAACATAAGACAGAAGAAAGAAGCACTCTGGTGGCGGGAATACTCTTAGTCACCTCAGGCCTGAGTTGGGAAATTCTGCTGCTTGACACTTCAGCCTTGAACCTTTGCCCACCATCCCTTTGGATTCTCCAACCCAAAGTATTCTTCTTTTCTTAGTTCCAGAAGTAGTGGCATCACAGCCACGTCACCCCAGTGTGCGTCTCTCTGCAGAGAAAGGGCCAATGTCGTTTCCCTGCTGGCCCAAGTCAGTAGGAACGGATGCACAGTTTGCTATTTGCTTTAGTCATATGGACTGTAGAAACAAGCCTAACATTGGTACAAAGATTGCCTCTTGAATTAAACAAAAAATAATGAGACTGAATATTTGTACAGATGGGGGCGGTTGGAAGAGGAGAGGAGAGGGAGCACAAAGACAGGGAACAGCTGGGATCGGAGCTAGAAAAGGCAGAACCACGACCACTTGCCAGTCCCAGTTTCAGACGGCATCTCCAAGAAAGAAGCCCATCCTGGAAGATGGGTGTTGCTGCCCAATATTTTCTTTTCTGTGGTTGTAGCCTGACCAAAAGTGAGTTGGGAAGAAGGGCTTACCTAGCCAAAAAGCTCTTTTTAACTCTCTTAAATGAAAAGTGTCCACTAAGAAGTTCCATCTGACAACTCAATTTCTACCTGAAAGATTGCACTTGTCTCCACCTGAACCCTTTGCCCCACGTGCAATAGGTAACACTGACATTTACCACCCCACCCCCAGCCCCAGTGCCCTAGGAGGAAGCTACTGGAACACAGCAAATAGAGCAGGGCTGGGCTCTGTCTTCCTGCTTACGTGTTCACTCCCTGCCCCAAATCCCTATTCCTCTGCAGCTCTGCAGCTGAGGTGCTGAGAGGGATAGACAGGAGACCTCTCTAATCTAACCCTCGCAGGCAGAATCTACCAGATTCACTCAACAGGTACAGGTACCCCGGTGCCTCTGCCTGGATCTCTTGCTGTTCCGTTGAGCGTAGCAGTAAGATTTCCACACGACACAGAGGGGTTTCATCACCTTCTCCCCCTCTCCGATGTCCCCTCCCTTACCTTAGCTAAGGCACCCCACAGGGGCACTAGTATTATACCCAGTGTCCGGACCGCGGGGCTTTCTGGCTCTACCATCACTGCCTTTGGTAACAAGGCTGATGGAGAAAGGCTGGCAACCCCAGGGCTTCTGTACTTCCTTCACCTCCAGAGGCCCTTAGGGGAGCCCACCCTTCTCCCCTATTCTACTCTCTACTCCCCACTCCAAAATAGTACTTGGCTACCCAGGCTGGTTCTTGGGCTAGGTAGTGGGGACCAAGTTCATTTCCTCCCCATCAGTTCTAACACAGTCAACTCTGATACCAGTGTTAGTGGAAGACGTGACTCTCCTCGTAGACCCACCGGGTCCCGTTGCTAGCTTGTCAACACACTGCTTCCAGGTATGGGACCTGCCTGTCGAGCGTGGAATTACCTGATGAGGGAAAGGGAAGTACAGGAGGGCCTCTGGAGATCCTGGCTTCGGCCAGCTGCCCACAAGCCATAAACCAATAAAAAAAAGAATACTGAATCACAGTTCTTTATCTGGGTTCTCTTCATTCCCCTTGCTCTTGGTGCTGCTTTGGACGACTGGGAACACCCCCTCCTAACCACAAAGACTGTCAGGAAGACTGGAGACTGTTTCCAGCTCGGAACTTAACTGTGTAAATAAAACTTCCAGAATTGCTACCATGTAATGAAAAGGCCACATTCTGCTTTATAATTTCTATCCATGTTGGGGAAAACTGGCTTTTCCCCAGCTCTTTCCAGGGCATAAAACTCAACCCCTTCAACAGTAAGTCCCACTGTCCTATTTTTTTTTTTTAAACTTGTAAGTACTTTTCTTTTTACAGTTGCTTCTTTTCTATCCTGAAACTATTAAGTCTAAGTATATATAAAAAAAATCTTGACAACAGTTTCTTGCTTGTAAAAATATTATATATCTCTATTCTTAGAATCGACTCCTGAAAAGTGACTGTCCCATCTCTACTCACTGCATTAGAGGCCTTTCCCACAACCTGCATGGCTTCTACCCCTGCAGGCCAGGAGACAGAGGGAAAAAAACTTAAATGTTGCTTTCTGACTGATCCCGAACAAGACAGAGAAGAGAGCAACAGTGAGGCCCCAACTTCCACACACCCCAAACATCTATCCCCCTGCTATAGTTGGCTTTCAAGGGGCTTTTACTAGGAAGCTGTTAAGCCCCCTCCCACTTATTCCTTTTTTCTCTCTATACTCCTTTGGCTTCAAATATCTGTAGAAAAGAAAGAGAATAGCATTTATACCCATTCCTAATTTCTAGATTTTTAGGGAATACTGAAAAACACTCCCTGTGGCCTAAAGGCTACTGCAAAGTTGATGAGAGAGAAAATCTTTTGATTACAAGAGAAAAAGTAAATGCCCCCAAATGAAAAGAACAAAGGAACCGGTCTTCCATTTTGCCACATTTCCATTCATGATAGCTACAAACTGGACATTAATATTTCATGAACCAAAGAAGTGGGTCACCTGACCTCTACAGAGGAGAGAACTCAGGCCATTTCAATCACCCCACAAGATGCCAATGTGGTCCTGAGAAGTCCAGCTCCTGAAAATGAAGCCAGTCAACAAGCCTGAGCAAGTAAGGCAGGAGAAGGAAAGAGTGCATCTAAGAGGCTGATGGGCAAGGATGAAGGACAAAGAAGGAAAAGATAAAAAACAGAGAGCAGGGAATGTAATTGGATCTGAAAGGGAGAGGCTTTGCTACCCTGATAGTAGTGCCAGTGCCAGGAAGCATTTCCAGGTCACAGAAGGGGAAAAACTGAGCTGTTGGTAATATAACGATGTCCTTCCCCTGGAGCTAATTTTTTTTTTTTTAATTAACACTTGGTTTCTCCTTGTTTAATTCCAAAAGAGAAGAAAGCTGAAGCCATTTCCCGTAGGAGTATAGATAAAAGGATAGGAAAAGATTCAAAGCTCTCATAGATTCCCAGCTTTCACAGGTATAAACCTAAACACCGGAAGTGCTCAATAAGCAGACGTGGGAAAGCGATCTTGTTCCAGATAGCTATCTATAGAACAAATGACTTCTAAACTTGAACTCCAACTCCCCTTCATATCACTTTGGCCTCCATTTTTCCCAGGACAGGAAACACGTCCCCCATAATTTTCTTGCTTCAAAAATTAAAATCCGGCATCCCAAGATCATTCTGCAAGTAATTTTGCACAGACATCTCCTCACCCCAGTGCCTGCTTAGAGCTCACCCAAGGTCACCGAACAACTTGGTTGTGAACCAACTGCCTTAACCTTCAGTGGGGAGGGGGACTAGCTGACCAGGAGACCAGAAGTGAAGGGGAAGAGGTGAGGCCTTCACAAGGTTGGTCTGTCAGAGCTTGATCAGAAGCCAAGTCAGTGGCAGCAAGGGACGGCTTGGCCCAGGAAAGATCTGTGGGCTGTGCTAGTTTCTAAAGAGAGGACTACCCAGGAAGTCAGACGGACAGAAGTTTTCGGGACGCATGGGGGAAATGGGACCCAGTTATGTTGTTATTCTTGGACTGTGAATTTGCTGATGTAAAACGGAATATTCTGTAAACCTAATGTCTATGTGCAAATAATGAGCGTTAACACAGTAAAATATTCAATGGAAATTCAAACTATTAGGGTTACATTTTTTTTTCTCCATCGGTCTCATTTTATCCATTTGGAGTCAAGTGGCTAGAACAACACTGGGGCTTCCGTGGACTTTCGGTAAGCAAGGCATCTGGTTGGACAGCGGGTGAGCACCAGGGTTCAAATCTGCATACATGAGCCTTAAGAAAATGAACTAGAGGCTGAGCCAAATCAAAGCAGGATGGCCTTAGAGCAGCAGCAGCTTCCTAGATGGTTTTATATTGTACTTGAAAACAGCCCTAGGCAAGAATATCGTCATTTCAAGGGCAAACTAAACATCAGCTACAATCTGCATCCCTCAAAGGAACTGCAAGGGGAGGGGGAGAGACCATTTCTGCATAATATACATACTTTCATTTACGAACATTTGGATACAGACTTTCTATACACACATTACCTATATAATAAAAATGTACATGGCATGAGTATAGGTCACTGTATAAATATAGAGTTTTAGAAATCTTGAACCCGCGCGCTTCCTGTTCACATCAGTTTCTCCTCTTCTTCCTCCCCAGTCAGGTCCGTCATTTAAGAGTTGGACAAAAGGGACAAGTGTCATTTGTGTTGGTCTGGGCCCAGAATTTGATACACTGGAAAGGAAGAAAGACATATCTCAGGTTTACCTGGAAAGATGAGGGAAGGAGGGCAGAGCGTGCCACCGAGGTTCACTAGGGCTGAGGAAGGCATGACTATGTCAGACAGTCTCTTCCCATGGGGACCAGATGGGCTATTTCATTGGCTCTTACCCCCAAAAGACTCTTCAGAGCAGGGGACTCTATTCTTTTTACAGGGACCATTAACAATTAGCTAAGAATGGTACGGCGCTGCTTTGTGTCGGAGACCTGGGGTGGACGTCCCCTTCTCGTGATCCATTTAGGCTGAGATATGCTCCCATCTCCAGCTACCACCACCCTCAAATCTTATTCAGGATTCTCCCCAAGAATTTAGACGTAAATTCAGTTGCTGGCTCTTGGAAAATGAACAAAAGAGAACAGTAAAGAAGGAATCATCCCTGCTGCTGGGAGACTTCACTCTGTCTGGTAACATAATCCACAATAGGAATAACCTGTCAGTCTGTGAAGATCATCCCCAACAGGCAGACCTCCAAGCTGTTCTGTTAATGGATTTACTAATCTCACATTCAGGTTCCCTATTCCATCCTTGTCTAAGCAGTCTCCTGACAATGCTATATGTGAAACAATGATTAGATATTTATGTCTTATTGTCAGTGTTCCAAGAAAGTAACCTATCAGTGCTCCAAGACGTGCTGCTTACCCAGTCCCCTAAAGAGAATGGGGGGAAAGGAAGCTGGGAGATCCTAGCTGCCAGCATTCTGAATTCTTGACTGTTTAAGCCACAACCTACTGAAAACCTCATGCTGAGATATTAATGATGAGTATCAACACAACAACATGTTCAAGAAAAACTCAGCAAAGAAGGAGTGGCAAGGAAGAAGGTCCACAGCACCCACCTCCTTGTGTAGCACGTGGGTACAAGCCATTGGGTGCAGCTCGCTGGGCTGGACAAGCTTCTGGCACATCAGACACAGCTTACAGGTGGCTGGAGCCTGTAGGACAGAGCCAAAGAGTAAGGAACCTCTGGGTCTCCTTGCCTCTTGTGCCCATGATGCTAAAAGAGTTTACACCAAAAGAAAGAAAAGTTCAAATACAGATTCTTGCTGGAAGCACCTGCGTTTTCCCAGCTGGGGCAGCCAACAGCCAGCTGATGAGAGGGCAGTTTTTTCCCTGCACTCCACCTGTAAACCTGTTCCCTCCTCACCCCCTAGCTTCTCCACATCCCAGTTTTCAAAGAAAAAGAGCCTTACATGTGAAGACCTTCCAGGATACGAAACTTGGGCAGAAGGCAAGAACATTGGGGTACTGATTTGGGTCAGCGGAGCAGGGAACAAGGTCCGGATCCGACCGAGGGGCTGTGGGCAGAAATGTCAGAGTAAGGAGAGAGAGTCTGAGCGGCAGAGCAGATAACAAAAAGAATTCGTTTCTTTCCCAGTCCAACAAAGGAAGACAGCAGGCTAGAGCGCCCTGGCTGCAGTGCTGTGTGCCACCCCCAGTTCTGAAACCTGCCTCTCCCCCACCTGAGCAGGTCTGAGTTCCCACCTGAGTACTGGCTGCCACACGCTCGTGTTCGGCCAGGCGGGCTGCTACCAACTGGATCAGCTCTTCCATGGTCAGGCCTGCCATGGTGGTCCGTGCGGTCTTGATTTGCTGAAGAATGTTGGTCATCTGGGCCCTAAGAAGCCATATGTTGAAGGAGACAGATTCTACGCTGTCCTTGTGGGAAATCTCCAGGAAACCTCTCCTATTTTCACCCACAGACATTTCTCTGACACATTTTTTTTAAAATGAATCCTGAAAGATACTTACTTATTGCATTGGGGGAAGCGAGTCAGTAGCTTCTCCAGGATCTTCTCCAGTTTGTCTACTGGTTGGGGCCGGGGAGTTTCAGTAGAAGCCTTAACACCACCCAAGCCTGGGGGAGGCGGGATGGAGGCAGCAGGGGGCATGTGTGGACCGTGGGGGCCAACGAGGGAACCCAAGCCAGGGCTATTTCTCCCATGGGAGCCAGGAAGGGGTGGGGAAGGCTGGCTGGGCTGGGAAAGGGCAGGGTTTAGGATTGGGAAAGACAAGGAGCGGGGATCTGCGCTGGGCATAACCATGGGCACTGTGACCTGCCCAATGGAGAAGGGCATCCGAGGAGGCAGAGAGGGATTCGGCTGAAACACCTGAAGCATGAAGTCTGTCTATAGAGCGGGAGAGGTGAAGGACAAGAGAGAAAGGAAGAAAATGAAAGTTTAGGAATCTGGAGTGGAAATCAGTGAGTAATTCTTAGGCCAGATAATACCAATAATAATAGCCAATAATAATACCAGTAGTAAAACCAATCTCTTCATAAAAGGAGCAAGTAGAAGACTCTGGCTGTGCCACCAGCACAGAAAGGCAGACTGCCCCACGCCAGCCCTCTCACCTCTGATGGGGGTGGAGGCAAAGTGGGCGTAGGGATTTGAGGAAGGCTGCTCAGCTTGGCTCCGTTCCTCACCAACTGGATATGACTGTTAAACTGGTCCTAGAAAGAGAGCCAGGAGCAGATTACCCTTTCTGCTGAGCTGAGTAAGCTGCCAGAGAAAGAGAGCACCGTCCAGTATCAGGAGAGCAAAGACAGGGGTGGGGCGGGCCCTCAGTGACGATGTACAAGGTCCCTCCCAGTCACCAGCAGTTTAAGCACAAACTGAACCGTGACTCAAAGATCACACAGTACAACACTTACCCGAACGTTCTTTTTCATCATCCGAACTCCATTCAGCCTTGTCTCCCACTCCTGTTTGGAACGAACTGTCTCTAGTGTTGGAGGGGTTGACCTTTCAAGAAACCAACAGGAATTCAGAGAATTAGAGCAAGGCCAGCTCCTGGCTCTCGGAGCTAGCAGGACGGTGGCTGGTCAACCAGGGGCAAGAAGAGGCCGGGGTTTATGTGCTTCACTCTAAGTCGGGCATCTTTGAAGCCAATTTTTTTTTTTTTTAAGATTTTATTTATTTATTTGACAGACAGAAATCACAAGTAGGCAGAGGCAGGCAGAGAGAGAGGAGGAAGCAGGCTCCCTGCCGAGCAGAGAGCCTGATGCAGGGCTCGATCCCAGGACCCTGGGATCACGACCTGAGCCGAAGGCAGAGGAAGCCAATTCTTAGAGAAAGAGGACCAACCACAGAGAGAGGGCTTTTGTCTGCTTGGAAATGCCACAGGGTTCCTCCAGATTCCACGGCAGAAAGAGGAGAAATGACTATGAGAAACAAATCTCCAAAGATGCTTGTTATGCTTTGACACCGTAAGAGATACTGTTTATGCACTTGGAACCAATACAATAAAAAATACAAAACTGTAAGATACAGGAAGAGAAATCACTAAACCATGGCTGTTGTGCAGACAGAGGTGGCCCTGGAGTTCCTGTGAAGACACAGTAAGTGCCAGACTAGCAAGCCACGGGTTTCAGAAAACTAACCAAACCAAACCAAACCACTGAAAAAAACGCAAAACTGCAGGACCATTAAAACTCTAATGGGAGGGTACTTACTTAAGGTAAGTAAGGTGCAATTCTGCCTCTTTTTCTGCTTCTTCTAGTTTCAATACCAGCAACTCCTTCCGACTCTCTAGTGATAAGATCTAAGGAAACCACACACACACACACACACATTATTAATCTTACATAAACGAAGCTACCCCCAGCTAGTTAAAACAAGTGCTTAGTGGCTATATGGTATAATACTTGTGCGGCTTAGCAGTATAACACCATACCCAAAGATTATACTATCTGGAAGCCCCAAATCAAGGCTTTCCCACAGAGTTCTTCTCACCTCTGCCTTCCAGGCCCGCTCCGTCTCTTCCATAATGTTCCGATTTATTTCGCCATCCTGATTCTTGAGTCTATCCAGTTCCATTTCCCACACTTCTCTGTAAGGTCAAAAACCAAGAACAAGAGAGGGGAGAAAGATTGCTAAGGGACATCAAGGCAGAAGTAAAACCTGAAACTGATCTAGCAGGTATATTATAGGAAGTCTTACTCTAAGTATTCATATAGATCTAGATGAAGAATATTTAAAAGTGGTCTGTAATTACATAAAGGCCCTATATTTGAAAGTAAAAATATGGGGCGCCTGGATGGTTGAGGGTCTGCCTTTACCTCAGGTCACGGTCCTGGGGTCCCAGGATTGAGCCCTGTGTTGGGCTCCCTGCTCAGCGGGGAATCTGCTTCTCCCTCTCCCGCTGCAGTTCCCCCTGCTTGTGCTTGCTCACTCTCTCACATAAACAAAATCTTTAACAAAAAAGGTAAACATGTTCACATCTCCATTTGCTAAAATAAGGTTGCCCAAAGCAGTAAAGAGTGTACTTAGAACCAAAGCCCACTGCAGGTAGAATGTTCTATGCTTAGGGAAGGCTCAGAATCATTACACTATTCCTCTTACTTCCCCATTTGTCCTTTAGTACAGGTATGAAGAGTGCAGGACCAAACACAGAGACCCATTTAATACTCAGGTCTAATGCAGCAAGTTCTGACTCACTACTCAGCACATAGACGCTGGCTTACTGATTTTCATATTTTCTTAGCCATAGGAAACATTCTTCAGAAGAAAAAAATGTTCCCTTCACAGCTCAGAACCTCCCCTTTCCATCAGTGTCCTCCCTGCTCACGCCACCCTCCCAGCCCCATACCTACAACGTAACATACAGGCACAGGGTCAGGGTGACCAACCGCCTGGTGCGCCTGTTCCCAGAGCTCTTGCAGTGGGTGGCAGAGTCAAGTACCCTACTCAGGACTAAAGGAACAGAGCCCATAGAAGGAATTCACTACATGGCACTGGACTGTATCAAGTTTTATGGCTGGAAAGCAAAGGATTACCCAGATCAGTGGAAAGAATATGGAGATGTTGAAATGTTTTCACTGTATTTTAAAAAGTCGAAAAGAAAAGGAAAAGGCTGGGAAGAGTTGTATCTTGAGAAAAATGTTCCCACTTTTCTATGGTAAAAGAAACAGCTTCAGTCCCCTTCTGTTTTTCAGCAGTAGCCTTACACACCTTACATCTGACCCCGTCCTTCATGTATCCCTGCTCCCTCTTTCACAGATAAGGTGACACATACACATTCATTCACGGATTCACCACGATGAGTCTGGCCTTCTACTGACAAGGTCTATTCATGTAACACAAATGACCAGGTGGGCATTTTCTTCCTTGATCTCTATGTATTGTCATTCCCAAACCAACCTCCTGCCAAAATAAGAATTCTCTAATGATTCTTCAGACAAAGGTTTATAGGTAACTGTGTTTTCCTGCTATGACACATATTCCTCAAATTAAAAACCACACGAGGAGTCAGAATTCTCTTACCATAAGAACATGTGAAATACACTATGGAGTCATTCAGTGACCCATTTTGCTTACAGAGGGATAACTACAGAAAAACGGGACAGCTGCATTGTGTTTGATGTTATTCTTGAAGATTATAGATGTCACTGAGTATCTCTTTCATTAAATACATTTGTCAACTATAGACACATATTTCTATAAGAAAAATCCTTCTACCATGTCCATGGGGAGGGGGTCAGTCCACATATTCACATTCAGTAATCTTCTCTTTGGGCACTGGCTACATCTACTTTGGGATCCAACAACACAAAAGGAACCAGGAGCAACCACAACAAAAATAGTTAAAGAATTCTTAAACAGTCAAAAATGCTCAGCTTTATCATATGTTAACTAGCCTATAACATATGCATCAGCCCTGCAACTCACACTGGAAAAATAATCAGTTCCCCATGGTAAATGGTCAAAAAAAATTCTTGGTAGAAGAGAAACCAGTGAGTCTATTTAAACTTTTTAAATGCCTCATCTAATTTCTTCCAAGTCCCAGACTTCTGTTATTTTGCATAGCTAGTTTAGGGAACTGATGGCTCAAATAAGTAAATTCTAGCAGATCATATAAGTCTGACTTATAGTTCCCAATTTTTGCATGATTTATAAAATTGATTTTGTTTTTGATCATGTAAATAACATAAATTATGAAAAGTTTAGAAAATACAGAACAGAAAGAGTCTTGTATAGAGGTTCCAATTCTCACTTACTGGCTATATGACCCTAGACAAATTACATAATTGTTCTAGGATTCTTCATCTGAAAAATAAGTAATACCTAGATCATGGGACAGATGGGAGAATTTACTGAGAAAACACCCATGAGGAATTTAATATGGGACCTAGTATGTGGGAAGTATCCAACAAACATCATTTTATTTTTTTAAAGATTTTTATTTATTTATTTATTTGACAGAGTGGGAGAGCACAAGCAGGAAGAGCAGCAGAGGGAGAGGGAGAAGCAGGCTCCCCACTGAGCAGGGATCCCAATGTGGGGCTCGATCTCAGGAACTTGGGATCATGACCTGAGCCAAAGCCAAAGACTAAGCCACCCAGGCGCCCCTGAACAAATGACATTTTAAAAGTGTTTTTCAAATTTACTTCTCACAATTGTAATACAAAGAATCACTCATGTACTTCTTTCCAGTCTTTTAAAATAAATATTTATATATTTATCAGATATAAATCCATTATGTGTGCTTTCAAACAGAAACTGTGATCTTTCTCTTACTTTTTCAGCCAAATGTGTTTTTCCACAGGAGTAAGTATTCTTCAAGAATTTGATTTCTAGGGGCGCCTGGGTGGCTCAGTGGGTTAAAGCCTCTGCTTTAGGCTCAGGTCGTGATCCCAGGGTCCTGGGATCGAGCCCCACATCGGGCTCTCTGCTTCGCGGAAAGCCTGCTTCCTCCTCTCTCTCCCTGCCTGCCTCTCTTGCCTACTTGTAATCTCTGTCAAATAAATAAATAAAATCTTAAAAAAAAAAAAAAAGAAAAAGAATTTGATTTCTAAATAACCATCCATTGTACATATACACTATTATCTATTTGCGTATTAAGTTATTTACAATTTCACAATTATATATATACAATTTCACAACTATATATTATTTTTATAACTATTTATTTTATATATAATATATTTATATTATATATATTATTATATTAATTATATATTGTTATAATTATTATAATTATAACTGTTATTATATATAACAATTATAATATAGCTAACAAATACAACTTATAATAAGCTTATTATATTATATATTAATATATAATAATAAGCATTATTGTTATTGTTAACACAGGTTAACGATACAAGTAATGTATCTAGATTTACGAGGAAGCTACTCACAGTAGTTAAGAACATGGCCTCTGGAGCCAAACTAAGCTCTGAGTTCAAATCCAGACCCCATTATCTATGTGACCTCTGGCAAGTTACTTAACCTGTCTGTGCCTCATTTTCCTAACATAAAATGGGGATAGCAAGAGAGTTTACCTTTCATAGAGCTGTTATGTGTACTAAAGGAATTAATGTATGTAAAACACACAGAACAGTCTCTGGCATATAGGAAGAACTGAGTAAATGTTAGTTCTCTCATTTGGATGGTAGAACATCTTCCTTCAGAGAAACCGAAATATATGTATATGAATTTTCCATAAGGCATGGTGGAATTCAGATGATTCTAATGGGCAGAAGCTGATAAATTTCTTGTGAAACAGCCTCCACGGTCATAGACAAAGCTAAAAATTAAGATGTTTGCATCCTCAGCCCAAATACCCTCTTTTTAAGAATATATTATACTCTAGGCAAGGCAAAAGGAAACAAAACAAAAACTGTTGAGTAAGTCAATATACAGGGGTGAAAGTTATAAAATCCTTTACTCTGAAACTAACACTAATACAAACCAATACAGAATGCAGGAGATCAGACATAAGCAGAAAAATTTACCTCAGGGTTGAGTTGCAAACTTATTGTTTATGAGACTGGAATTCTTCCTTGATTTAATTTAATTCAACAACATCTACTGAGCAGCAGCATGTGCTTGGCACTATGCTAAAACCTGGAGACGTAAAGATGCCCAGGTCCTACCCCAAGAAACTCTCAGTCTAGATAGTTTGCCAGGCAATGAAGAGAATGAGGAAACTGGGCAGAACAGACAGCATGGGCAGAGGCCACGGCGGAAGAGAGCACTCAGCAGAGGGCGGTCCATGAAGTTGCAGACAGCGGACACACGAGTCTAACGCTCCGTGGCGTAGTCTGGGCTGAGGATACAAATGAGTGTCACAACCATAAAGACTGTAGTAGTGGGAGCCCTAGGTATGGAAGAAATCATCTAGAACAGCAGTTTGCAAAGGATGGTCCACAGGCCCCAAAACCCTTTGAGGGCCTGGTCTGTAAGGCTGGAACTAATTTCATAATGACACTGAAGTCAACTGCCTCGGTCACTCCCATCCTCTCATGAGTCCACAATGGATTTTCCTGAGGCTACATGACACATGAACGGTATCGTCACTGATAGCTAATGGAATATATGCTTCTGTATTCTCATGTTTTCTAGAATGTTCTGAAGTAATAGGTTTAGGTCATAATTTAAGGTCTCAATTTTTTTTCCTTCTCTGTACCTCTGTTGTACTTTTACTTGCTATCTTTAGTTATACTTGCTATAATCTCTATAATCTCATTAGTGTCTAATAAATAATCACCGTAAAATTTCCAAGTTCTCCAGACATCTGGGTGGAAACAAGTACTTTTTGTTAATTTGTTTTCGTATTAATTTTTAATTTTTGAAAATTCTCTCTATTTTTATTTTTAAAGATTTTTATTTTTTATTTGACAAAGATCACGAGTAGGCAGAGAGGCAGGCAGAGAGAGGGAGGGGGAAGCAGGCTCCCCGCTGAGCAGAGAGCCCGATGTGGGGCTCGATCCCAGGACCCTGGGATCATGACCTGAGCCAAAGGCAGAGGCTTTAACCCACTGAGCCACCCAGGCACCCCGAAAATTTTCTCTATTTTTAAGTTAAATCTAAAATGTATTACTTTAGGGGTGCCTGGGTGGCTCAGTCAGTTAATGATCTGCCTTTGGTCACAATCTCAGGACTCTGGGATCGAGCCCCATGTCGGGCTCCCTTCTCAGTGGTGAGTTTGCTTCTCCCTCTCCCATCCCCCTCACCCCCTGCCACTCATGCTCTCTCTCCCTTTCAAATAAATAAATAAATATCTTAAATAAAATTTATTACTTTAGAATTTAACTTTTTTTCTAAAATAAAGTAAAATTTATTTGTATTTTCCTCTTACATTGAAAAATGAATCATTGGCTCAAAAAAGACAGATTAGAAGACTCACTTTCTCAACCCATAGCTGCAATGTAATACATCTAAAAGATCCTAAAAAAGGCGCAGTGGCCTACAGTTTTCTGACTCATGGAAAGAAAGAATCTACTCCAAAGAAAATGGGCAAAATTATAAATAAGAAACCAAAGTATGACAAAAGCTATCTTTCGCTTGCCTTTATAGACATTCACAATTTACTTTACTTCATCTTAAGCCACAAAACATTTTCTAATTATATTGTGCCAGTTAAGTTATAGTGACATTTCGAGATCAATCATTCCGAACATAAAGAAAAAGGACCTATTTTAAATGCAGATGTGATGAAGTCTTTAAAATTCATAAAAATCGTTAAAGCCTTTCAAACCAGAAATGAAAAAGCCGCTGAAGCATCTTACAGGGAAATTACTGTATTTCATTAACCGGAGAAGCACAACCTTGTCCAGCTGACATTGCTACATGCCTGCTGGATGAAAAGTCAGTAAAACAAGTCACGGCAATGTCCCTTTTTAATGACACAGTAACTCATCAAATTAAAGATTCTGACACACAGCTAAAGTGAGAGAGTTAAGATCTCATCTGCAGAGTTGTAATTCTGCTTCACAAACAGACAAATCTGCAACTGCAGTCAGACTCGCTATTTTTATTTTATTCATCTAGTACTGGCACCAACTAAGCATCAGAGAGAATGCTGTCTGTGAATTCCTGGCAACAAACACAAGTGATGCTCCCATAACCTAAGCTGAATGACCTTTTATTGTCATGGCTTAAGCTTTACTTAAGGATGTCATGATGAAGCCATACAAAATAATAATTTAATTAAATCCTGACCTCTAACTACACATTTTTAAAATATTCTGTTCGATAAAATGTTACATGCCCCCAAGTATGTGGTTGTCTCATGGAAAAGCACTTGTGAGACCATTTGAATTGTGAGTTAAGCTAGCCTTTTTTTCATGAAACACCATTTTTAGTTAAAAGAACAAATGAGAGACAAACTATGGTTATTTGAACTTGAGTATTTGGCAGATCCTTGAAAATGAATGAAATACTCTTGCTATTGCAAAGAAAACAATTGACAGTATTTATTGCCAACAACCAATTTTGAGCTTTCAAGCAAAAATTAAGAACTTTGGAAAATCTATACCAGCCACTGGGAGCTTGAAGGATCCCCACTACTTACAGACTATTCTGATGAGATCAACAGTGACAAACAAATGAGATTCCTTAAAGGCTACATGATAAAACAGGTCAACACTTAGAAGGTCTCAGTAACTCTAAACCAGTATTTTCCAAATTATCAATGCGCTGTTACCAAATCCACTTTGGAACCCACTTGGAACCCAAGACTTGGCATAAAGATGATTTTAAGCTGAAGACATCTGAGGTTCAATAGATGCAGAAAAAAGCCTTCTGGGAGCTTCCCTTATCTGCCTGAAAAGCAGCAACTTCTGGGAAATAAGGATGTCATAAATTCCGCCTTCAGAGCGGATCTACACCCTGGAGACAGAATGTGAATAAAAACTACCCCAAATCCCTTCTCCAGGAGAGTGTTATGGTTCTGAAAGAGACAGAAAAACCACTCATACGTATAGACAAATATTATCACAAACTTTTAATCTGTTTGTTCTCCTGAAAAGCCACTTATCTTTCCAAAAAGCCCCTTAAGTACCCTTTCTCCCCACCCTCCTAAGAAGTCATTTGTTTTCCCATAAGTGCCCTTCTCCCTGCTCCCCTCCACCTACTCAGATGGCAGATAAGCCCCAAATTCCAACCACTCTTCTGAGTTACTCATCACTCAACTCTCCCACACGTATACAAGTTGTACTTGTAAACTGCTCTCCTGTTAATCTCCCTTTTGTCAGTTTAATTGCAGGGCTCAGACATTAAACCCAATAGGGCAGAGGGAAGTTTGTCTTCCCTGATACAACACAGTTAAAAAATCCATTCAAGGGCGCCTGGGTGGCTCAGTGAGTTAAAGCCTCTGCCTTCAGCTCAGGTCATGATCCTGGGGTCCTGGGGTAGAGCCCCACATCGGGCTCTCTGCTCAGCAGGAAGCCTGCTTCCTCCTCTCTCTGTGCCTGCCTCTCTGCCTACTTGTGATCTCTGTCAAATGAATAAATAAAATCTTAAAAAAAAAAAATCCATTCAAAGTATAACTTAAGCCAATGGATTCAACTAACTTTTAAGAAACTATCACCAGTACCATTTTGGGGTACTATCAAAAAATAATATCCACAATTGTCTAAAAAAGGCTTTATTAAGGGGTGCCTGGGTGGCTCAGTTGGTTAAGGATCTGACTTCGGTTCAGGTCATGATCTTGGGATCCTGGAATCAAGCCCCACATCAGGCTCCATGCTCAGTGGAGAGTCTGTTTCTCCCTCTCCCTTAGCCCTTCCCCTCACTCATGTGCAATCTCTCTCTTGCTCTCAAATAAAAACTTTAAAGAAATTTTTAAAAAATTTTTAAAGCTATTAAAATACTCCTCACCCTTCCAACTACCTGTATTATGACCAGATTTTCTTCACACACTTCAATCAAAACACCATACTGCAATGGATTACTTACAGAAGTAAGATAGGAGAATTAAGCTTCTTCCACTAAAAAAGAGACTTCCAAAAAGGTAAACAATGTTATTCTTCTAATTAAATTGATTTTTGCTCTGGGTTGGGCAAAGAGCTCTTGGGACACAAAATCCATAAGCCACAAGGAAAAAAACTGATAAATAGGAAAACTGGACTTCATCAAAACTTAAAATTCTGCGTTTCAAAAGGCATCATCACAAAGCCAAGTCACAGGCTAGGAGAAAAAGATCTGCAAAACACATATCTGGTATCAAGAACATTCAATAAGAAAACAACATGCTTTTTGTAAATGGGTAAATACTCGAATGGATACTTCATCAAAAAAAAAGAACGAAGAATGACAGATACAGATAAGGACGTGAAAAGATGCGCAACATCAATAGTCATTAGGGAAATGCAAACTAAAACCACAATGAGATATTATTAAACACTTCTGAAAACGCCTAAAACTAAAAAGACTCATAATGCCAAGTATTGGTGACGATATGGAATAACGGCAATACTATACGCCTGCTGGTGGGAATGCAAAATAGTAAAGCAGCCTTGGAAAATGGTTTGGCAGTTCCGTATAAAGTTAAGCAAACACGTGGCCCAGCAATTCCACTCCTAAGCATATACCCAAGAGAAAAAAAACATGGGGTGCCTGGGAGGCTCAGTCCTTAAGAGTAAGCCTTCAGCTCAGGTCATGATCTCAGGGTCCTGGGCACAAGTCCCACATCAGGCTCCCTGCTCAGTAGAAGACCTGCTTCTCCTTCTCCCACTCCCCCTTGTGTTCCCTCTCTCGCTATCTCTCTCTGTCAAATAAATAAATAAAAATCTTAAAAAAAAAGAAAAAAGAAAACATGTCCACAGAAACACCCGAGTGGCTTTATTTATCATAGATTTAAAAAAAGGAAAACAACCCAATTGTCCAACAAGTAGTTAATACATAAACAAATCTGATAAAATTTTATAATGGAATACTACTCAGCAATAAAAAGGAATGAACTACTGATATATGCAACCACATGGATGAATCACAAAAGCTTTATCATAAACAAAAGGCTATACGTACTATACGATTCTATTTACATGAAGTTCCAGAAAAGGCAAAACTATGGTGAGAGAAAGTAGATCAGCTGTTGCCAATGGCTCAGGGTAGGGGAGGCAATGGACTCCAAAGACTCAGGAAGGAATTTTGGGGGGTAGTGGAAATATTGTGTATCATTTTTCTGCTGGGGTTCTGTGACTGTATAAATCATTTAAAATGGGTGCATTAGGGACGCCTGGGTGGCTCAGTTGGTTAAGCAGCTGCCTTCAGCTCAGGTCATGATCCCAGCGTCCTGGGATCGAGTCCCACATCGGGCTCCTTGCTTGGCAGGGAGCCTGCTTCTCCCTCTGCCTCTGCCTGCCTCTCTGTCTGCCTGTGCTCGTTCTCTCTCTCTCCCTCTCTCTCTGACAAATAAATAAATAAAAATAAATAAATAAACAAAATGGGTGCATTTTATCATATATAAAGTATACCTCCATAAATTGCAGTTAAAAAAAAAAAAGAATCTGCAACCCCCACCCCAAAGCCACTGCAACCTATTCCCCTTCCTATAGTTATCATTTCTGTATCTCAGACATCTCATTGTCATTACACCTCCTCTCTCTGCAGGGGTCAACAAATCTTATCAATCCCTACCTCAGAATACCCCTTTCAGTTCCTTTGCCAATTAGATCAGACCTTCATTTTGTCTGGCTGAAACTCTGTCTTCCTGACACCAGCTGATTGATACTTTAGCCCGTCTAATCTGATGTGGACAGAATTATCCTACAAATTAAATCTGGAGAGGTTCCACTTCTAATAAGGACAGAGTTGCTTCTAACAGACCAACATCTTACAGGTCAAAGCTATAAATTCTAAACAAAATGTAAAAAAAAAAAAAAAAAAGCACCTATCTGAAGGCATTAGACAGCAAACAAGAACCAGCCATAAACTGGAGAAGACTTGACACCTGCGAGAAGTGAGTATCACTGTTGTTTCCTGTTTTGTAGTTATTTGCCCAAGGGCCAACCCTAGCCAGCTCTGTGCTGATGGCTAAAACTGAGGTAGAAACCTTACAGGCTTACCAGCTTGAGAACTAAAGGACAAAACTGCGAACTACTGTAACTGGATGCCTAACGTGACAGATTTTTTTTTTAAAAAACCAAGACTAGGGGCGCCTGGGTGGCTCTGGGGGTTGAGCCTCTGCCTTCAGTTCGGGTCGTGATCGCAGGGTCCTGGGATCGAGCCCCGGTTGGGCTCTCTGCTCAGCGGGGAGCCTGCTTCCCCCCTGCCTTCTCTGCCTACTTGTGATCTCTCTCTCTCTCTCTGTGTCAAATAAATAAAAATCTTTAAGAAAATAAATAAATGAAATAAAAATTAAAAAACCAAGACTTTTTGGAGAAATAGAACAAAATCCCAAGTCTCTACAAGTCAGGATTCAACCACAAATCACCAACACACAGAGAAACAGGAAACATGATCCACAGTCAAGAGCAGCAGTTGGCAAACTATGGCCTGTGAGTCAAATTCAGGCCACCACCTATTTTTATAAGTAACATTCTTGGGGGAACACAATCATGCTCATTTTATTTACTTATTGTGCATGGTTGCTTTCATTGTTACAACAACAGAGCTGAGTAGTTGCAACAGAAACTTATGGTTTGCAAGCCTGAATATTTACTATATGGCAATCAATCTTTTTCCTCTACCCTGAGCCACTGACAATTATTGATCTGCTCTCTCTCACTATAGATCTATCCTAGAACTTGAGGTAAATAGATAGTATGTACTTTTCATGCTGGTTTCTTATTTAGAATGATCCTAATTCTAAATCCTGGTCAACAAAAAAAGAAATTCAATGGACAAGAACTTCAAGGTTACCAAGATTCTGGAATTAGCAGGTAAGGATTTTATTTATTTATTTATTTATTTATTTATAAAGATTTTATTTATTTACTTGACAGACAGAGATCACAAGTAGGCAGAAAGGCAGGTGGAGGGGAGGGGGGAGTGTAGCAGGCTCCCTGCTAAGCAGAGAGCCTGATGCGGGGCTTAATCCCAGGACCCTGAGATCATGACCTGAGCCGAAAGCAGAGGCTTTAACCCACTGAGTCACCCAGGCGCCCCGCAGGTAAGGATTTTAAAGCATTTACTTTAACTATGCAAAAGGACAGAAAAAATATGTTCTCAAGGAGGGCACAAGTAAGAATTTCAGCAGAGAAACAGAAACCGTAAAAAAGAAATAAACTGAAATGACAAAACTGAAAAATACAAAACTGGAAGTATGAAATTCATTCCATGGGCTTAACAACAGAATAGAAATGATACAAGAGAGAATAAGTGAACTTGAAGTTACATCAATAGAAGTTACCCAATATGAGAAACAGTGTAAAAAACCTAGTAAAAAAATGAACAGAGCCTCCAAGAACTATAGGACAATATCAAAGCGACTAACATGTGAAAGCAGAGTCCCAGAAAGAAAGGAGGAAATGGGACAGAAAAAATATATACAAATTATGTCAGAAAATTTCACAAAATTTGATGAAAAACATAACTTTACAGATTAAGAAGCTCAGAAAACCCTAAACAGGAAAAATATGAAGAAAATCACACCTGGGTAGATCAAAGCCACATTACTGAAAACGAAAGACAGAAAATCTTGAACGAAGCTACAGGAAAAAATGACATAATACATAGAAGAAAACAATAATATGAATGGTCACTGACTTCTCACCAGGAAGAACAGAAGCCAGTTTATATTAGAATAACTGCACAGAGATATTCACAAAATGGACAACTCAGCATTAAAAAAGAATGAATACCTAGATCTATTCAAGAATCAATAATTAATAACCTTCCAAAACAAAAAAGCATCAGGCTTAGAGAATTTACTGATAAATACTACCAAACATGTAAGAAAAAAATTGGACCAGGGCACTTGTTGGCTCAGTTGGTGGAGCATGACTCTTGATCTTAGGGTAGAGATCTCATTGGGGGCAGAGATTACTTTTTTTTTTTTTAAGATTTTCTTTATTTGACAGAGAGAGATATAGCAAGAGAGGGAACACAAGTTAGGGGAGAGGGAGAGGGAGAAGCAGGCTTCCCACTGAGCAGGGAGCCTGATGTGGGGCTTGATCCCAGGACCCTGGGATCATGATCCAAGCCAAAGGCAGATGCCCAACAACTGAGCCAGCCAGGCACCCCCAGAGATTACTTTAAAAAAAAAAGAAAAGAAAAGAAAAGAAAAGAAAAAGCCATACTAAGTCTCTAAAATCTCCCTCAAGGGACGCCTGGGTGGCTCAGTTGGTTGAGCGGCTGCCTTCGGCTCAGGTAATGATCCCAGTGTCCTGGGATCGAGTCCCACATCGGGCTCCTTGCTCGGCAGGGAGCCTGCTTCTCCCTCTGCCTCTGCCTGCCACTCTGTCTGCCTGTGCTCACTCATTCTCCCTCTCTCTCTCTGAAAATAAACAAAGTCTTAAAAAAAAATAAAAATAAAAAAAAATAATAAAATCTCCCTCAAAAGACAGAAGCAGAGGGAATACTTCCTAGCTCATTTTATGAGGCCAACATTAACCTAATACCAAAACCAGACAAAGACATTACAAGAAAACCACACACCAATATCGCTCATGAACATAAGATGCAAAATCCTCAACAAAATGTAAGCAAATCAAATCTAAAAAAATATAAAAAGAAGTTAAACCATGACCAAGTGGAATATATCCTAGGTATGCAAAGCCAGTTCAACATTCAAAAATTAATTAACATAATCTGTCCCACCAGAAGACTAAAAAAGAAAAACCAAAGATCCTATCAAAAAAAAGCATTTGATAAAATCCAACATTCATGATAAAAACTCAGTAAACGAGAAATAGAAGGGAATCTTCTCAACTTGATAAAGACTAGCTGCAAAAAACCTACAGCTAACATCATACATAATGGTTAGAAACTTGAAGCTTTCCCATTAAGATCAGGTATAAAGCAAGGATGTCCCTCTCACCACTCATCAATATCATACTGGAAGAATGCAGTAAGACAAGAAAAGGATAACAAAAATATATAAATTATAAAGGAAAACAAAAATATCTTTGCAGATGACACGATCATCTATATAGGAAATTGTTAAGAATCAAAAAACCCTCCTTGAACAAAAAAGAGATTAAAGTAAGGTTGAAGGATACAAGATTCATATACAAAAGTCAACTGCTTTTCTATATACTGTCAATGAGCAAATGGAATTTTAAATTAAAAACAGAGTATCATTTACATTAGCATCCCCCCAAAATGAAATACCTAGATATAAATCCAACAAAATATATAAAAGATCTTTGTAAGGAAAACTATAAAACTCTGATGAACAAAATCAAAACAGAACTAAATAAATGGAGAGATATTTCACATTCATGGATAGGGAATCAAACATTATCAAGATGTCCATTCTTTTCAATTTGATCTATAGATTCCATGCAATCCCAATCCAAATCTCAGCAAGTTATTTTATGGATGTCAACAAACTAATTTTAAAGTTTATATGGAAGGCAAAAGAACCAGATCAGCTGTAACAATATTGAAAGAAAAGAACCAATTTGGAGAACTAATGATACCAGACTTCAAGACTTTCTATAAAGTATTTTCTATAGTAATCAAAACAGTGTGGTAGTGGCAAAATAACAATAAAACAGAATAAAGAGTCTATTTCAGATCCTCACAAAAATAGCCAACTAATATTTGACAAAGGAATGAAGGCCATAAAATGAAGGAAAGAGTTTCTTCAACAAATGGTGCTAGAAGAATTGGACAACCACATGCAAAAAGTGAAACTAAACACAGACCTTACACCTTTAACAAAAGTTAACTTGAAATAGATTATAGGCCTAAATGTAAAAACAAACAAACAAAAAAAACACCTATAAAACTCCTAAGGTAAAACAGAAGAAAACCTAGTTGAACTTGGGTGTGGTGATACCTTCAAACCAAAGACACAATTTGTGAAAGAACTAACTGATAAAGTAGACTTCAAGACTGAGAACGTCTTGGGGCACCTGGGTGGTGCAGTCAGTTGAGCACCCAACTCTTGGCTTTGGCTCAGGTCATGATCTCAGGGTTATAAGATCAAACCTGGTGACCAGCTCTGTGCAGAGTCTGCTTAAGTTTCTCTCTGTCTCTCCCTCTCCCCCCTCTCTCAAATAACTAAATCTTTTAAAAAATTGAGAATTTCTGTTCTGTAAAAGATAGTATCTAAAGAATTAGAAGACAAACCACAGACTGGGAGAAAATATTTACGATAGATACATCTGATAAAGGATGGTTAAATATACAAAAAACCCCTAATACTCAACAATAAGAAAATAAACCTGATTAAAACATGGGCCAAAGTCCTTAACAGACACCTGACCAAAGAAAACACACAGATGGTAAGTAAGCATATGAAAAGATGTTCCAGGGGCGCCTGGGTGGCTCAGTGGGTTAAAGCCTCTGCCTTCGGCTCAGGTCATGATCCCAGGACCTGGGATCGAGCCCCACATCAGGCTCTCTGCTCGGCAGGGAGCCTGCTTCCTCCTCTCTCTCTGCCTGCCTCTCTGCCTACTTGTGATCTCTGTCAAATAAATAAATAAAATAAATTAAAAAAAAGAAAAGATGTTCCACATCAACTGTCATCAGAAACATGGAAATTAAAACAGCAATGAGATACCACTACACATCTATAAGAATGGCCCAAACCAATAATACCAAATGCTGACAAGGATGTGAGCAACAATAATCCTCATACATTACTGGTGAGAATGCAAAATGGTGCAGCCACTTTGGAAGACAGTTTGGTGATATCTCAACAAAACTAATCATACTCTTACCATATGATCCAGCAACTGCACTCTTTGTATTTACTGAAAGGAGATGAATACTTAGGTCTATACAAAATCCACACATGGACGTTTATAGCAGCATATTTATGTTTATTCATAACTGCCAAAAGCTGGAAGCAACCAAGATGTCTACTGGTAGGTGAACAGATTAAAAAAAAACTGTGGTACATCCTGACAATAGATTATTATTCAGGACTAAAAATAAATGAGCTACCAAACCATGAAAAGACATGGAGGAACCTCAAATACATGTTACTAAGTAAAAAAGGCCAATCTTACGTAACTATATACTGTATGATTCCAACTAATATACTATTCTGGAAGAGGCAAAACTATGGAGACAGTGACAAGATCAGTGGCTCTTGGTAGGAGACAGGTGCAAGGGAGACACGAATAGGTAGTGCACAGGGGATTTTTAGGGCACTGAAAAATACTCTCTGTATGATATCATAATGATGGATATACGTCATTATACATTTGTCCGAACCCACAGAATGTGCAAAACCAAGAGTGAACCCTAAGGTAAACTATGGACTTTGGATAGGTTCACCCTTAGTAAAGAATGTCCCATTCTGGCGAGTCATGCTGATTAATGGGAGGCTATGCATGTGTGGGGGCAGGGGTATATGAGAAATCTCTGCATGTTCTTCTCGATTTTGTTGTAAACCTAAAACTGCTCTAAAAGAGAAAATCTTAAAAAAAAAAAAGGAATAAACTATTGAGGTATTTCATATCCATGATAACATCTAGGATGAATCCTTAAAATAGGCTGAGTGAAAAAAGCTAGACACAAATTTCTAGAAAAGGTAAATGTAATCTATAGTGACAAAGTGTTTACCTGGGAACTAAGGGGAAGAAAGGGCAGTGATGGAGAAGGAACACTAGAGAGTAATGGCTATGTGCTATACTTTGATTGTGTTGGTGCTTACATGCATGATTAGTTTGTAAAAATTCATCTACATGCAACTTAAAATAAGTGCCTTTTATTGATGTATATTATATCTAAAAATCTTTGATTGTTAAAAATCTAAGGGATAATAATAACTCCAAGTTTCTACAATTAAGACTCCGAAAATTTCCCAAATACCTTATCCAAGAAAATTACAAGTCTAATAAAAAATAAGCAGCAGTCATGTAATTTTTATAACGAATGTTGCCAGTGAATTAATGTAATAGATGTGTATTCGGGGAAAGAAAGGCCAAATTAAAATAAAATTCTAAAAAATATTCAAAAATTAATATTCAATTTACATAGTAGAAGAGTACACCTAGATTCAACCATATCAATACTTACGTTAAATATAAACTGACTAAAGCCTCTAATTAAAAGGCAGCTTGTCAGAATAAATAAAAAAGAAAGATCCAATTATATGCTGTCTTTATGACACGTAAAAATGCAGACAGGTTGAAGATGAATGATGGAAAAATATACCCCATGTAAAAAATAAGCATAAGAATGCAGCATCTATATTAATATCACATAAAGTAAACTTTAACATAAAGAATATGAAAAAGAAACATTTCATAAAGATAAAATAGCTAATTCATCAAGAATATGTAACGATCATAAGTGTATATGTATCTAACAATATAACTTCGAAATATAAATAACAAAATTCACAAAATTTAAAGGAAAAAGAGGAGTCTACAATCAGAGAGATTTTAACATCACCCCCTCAAGCAACCGATATAATTACATTTTTAAAAATTAAAAAAAAAGTAGAATAATATGCCTCAGTAAGTATAGATAGAAATATCCCTAAAAGATAATAGCAAGTCAAATCCAGCAATATATAAAAACAGTAACATATCTTTTCCAAGGGGGTCCATCCCCCTTGGAATCCTAGGTCCATCCTAAGAATGGACAACTGGCTTAACATTAGAAAATAAATCAGTATAATTCACCATATTAACAGAATAAAGGAGAAAAACCATTCAATAATTTTAATAGGTGCAGAAAAACTATTTGACAAAACCAAGCACCCACCCAATCATGTTAAAACTCTCAAAAAATTAGAAACTGAAGAGAACGTCCTAGTATGATAAAGGGCATCTATAAAAAACCTATAGCTATTATCCCAATTAACAGTAAAATACTAGGGATGCCTGGGTGGCTCAGTTGGTTGGATGACTGCCTTCGGCTCAGGTCATGATCCCGGAGACCCGGGATCGAGTCCCGCATCAGGCTCCCAGCTCCACAGGGAGTCTGCTTCTCCCTCTGACCTTCTCCTGGCTCATGCTCTCTCACTGCCTCTCTCTCAAATAAATAAATAAAATCTTTAAAAAAAACAACAACAGTAAAATACTAAACATTTCCCTCTAGGACTAGAAACAAGCTAAGTATGTCTACTCTACCACTTCTATTCAACACGGTACCAGAGGTGCTAGTCAGTGTACTAATGTTTACAAGAGATAAAAGGCTTAAGATTTGAAAGGAAAAAATAAAACTGTATATTCATAAAAGCTATAATTGTTTATGTAGAAAATCTCAAGGAATCTACAAAACCACTAAAACATTAATATGTAAATTTAGCAAAGTAGTAGATATAAGGTAAATATACAAAATAAATTGTATTTTTACATACTAGCAAGAAATGGTTGGGGCACCTGGGTGACTCAGTGGGTTAAAGCCTCTGCCTTCGGCTCAGGTCATGATCTCAGGGTCCTCGGATCTAGCCCCACATCGGGCTCTCTGCTCAGCGGGGAGCCTGTTTCTCTTCCTCTCTCTCTCTGCCTGCCTCTCTGCCTACTTGTGATCTCTGTCTGTCAAATAAATAAGTAAAAATCTTTAAATTAAAAAAAAAAAGAAAATTTAATTCTCCTTAAATAGTGTCAAAGAACATAAAATACTTAGGAAAAAATTTCTTTAGAAGCCTAAAGAAAGCTGTGTAAGACCTTATACTCTGAAAATTCTGAAATGTTGGTAACATAAAGATCTAAATAAACAGATAGATATATATTTACGGAGTGGGGGGCTCAGTATTATTAAGATGTCAATGTTCTCCAAACTGATCTACAGACTCAAAGGAACTATGAACTACCGGTTTTTGTTTTGTTTTTATAGACACTGGCAGGCTGTTTCTCAAACATATATGGTAGTGCAAATGACGTAGATAGTACAAAGTCCAAAGAACCTTGGAAAAAAAAAGCAGACTTTATATTTTGTGACCATGACTTACTATAAAGCCATAATCATCACAACAGCATGATTTGGCATAAAGATGGACAAATACACCGATGCAATAGAATAGTACTCAGAAAGAGACCCACTATTTATACAGATGATTCATTATGTCATTCGGTTTTTGGCAAAGGTGTCAAGCAATCCAATCGGGGAAAAGGATCGTGCTGGGACAACTGGATAGGCACACGAACCTCAAAAAATGAACCTCAACCCCTACTTCTCACCATGCACAAAAATTACCCTGAGATGGATCATAAAGATAAAAGCTAAAATGATAAAGCTTCCATAAGAAAACGGACAAGAACACCTCTGCTACTTCAGGGTAGGCCAAGGTTTCTTAGGACAAAGAATGCAATAACTATAAAAGAAAACTTGATAAATTAGACAGCCTTAAAATTAAAACTTCTGTTCGTCAAAAGATACAATTAAAAAATGAATAGCTAAGTCAGGGAGTGGAAGAATGTTTTCACAGAGCATATAACTGACAAAGGGCTTTATATTTGCAATCTGCAAAGAACTAAAACAACAACAACAACAAAAAAAGGCAGGGAGGCAAAAATCTGAGTGGACACTTCACAAAAACAAACATACGCACGGCCACAAAGCACATGGAAAAAGTGATCAACATCATTAGTAATGAGGGAAATGCCAAATAAAACCACAACGAAATACAACCACTTGAAATGCAAGGATGTGAAGCAACCAGAATTCTCATACTTTGTAGGTAGAGTGTAAAATGGTATATCCATATGGGAAATTGATCTGTCAGTTTCTTTTTTTTGGTGGGGGGGGGGGTTGTTTGTTTGTTTTTAACTTTTTAAAAAGATTTTATTTATTTATTTGACATACAGAGATCCCAAGTAGGCAGAGAGAGAGAGCACAGCGGAAGCTGGCTCCCTGCTGAGCAGACAGCCTGATGTGATGCGATGCGGAGCTTGATCCCAGGACCCCGAGACCATGACCTGAGCCGAAGGCAGAGGCTTAACCCACTGAGCCACCCAGGCGCCCCATCTGTCAGTTTCTTATAACACTAAACATACCTATCCTACAACCTGGTGATTCTACTCCTAGAAATTTACCCAAGAGAAATAAAAGTATATGCTCACACAAAGACATACTTAACTATTCACAGCAGCTCTAATCATAATAGTCAAAATCTGGAAACGGTTACATGTCTCTCAAACGGGAATGGATAAAACTGTGGTATATTAACAAAAGGAATACTACTCAACAATATAGAGACATGAATGAATGTCAGAAGCATTACGCTGAATGAAAGAAGTCCTAGACAAAAGAGTACATATTGCATGATTTCATTTATGTGACACTGTAGAACAAGCAGAGTTAACTTACAGTGAGAAAATCAGAACAGTGGTTGCCTTTGGAAGAAAGGACAAGAAAAGACTGGGAAAGTGTGAAGGGACCATACGATTTAAGGGTAGTATTCTCTGTATCTTAACGGGGTTTGAATTACAGAGGCATTTGACATTGGTCAAAACTCATGGAACACTATACTTAAGATTTATGTATTTAACTGCATATACATTACAAATACTATTTAACTCTAATTAATGATATGCACATTAACGGATTTAAAGGTGAAGTTACTGGTGATTGCCACTTACTCTGATATACTTCGAAAAGAAAAAAAAAAGATGGACTGATGAATGGATAGAGGGATGGAAAGATATTCCTAAAACAAATTTAGCAGAAAGTTAATTGTTGAGTCTAGGGGGTGAGTGTTAAGATACATTTCCAGCTTCTCCTAGTGTTTAAAAATTTTCATAATAAAATACTGGGGGAAAAGTAAATCCAGTAATTTAATTCCTCTGCCTACAAATCCCTGCTGGTTACACTCAGTAATTACCAATGGCCTTTACTCAGACCTGGTTCTCATGTACTTCCCTGCAGTTTCTGACACTGTCACGCACCTCCCCCTTTGAAGCCCTATACTACTATTCTAAGCTGTTTCCTTTTCTTTCTGCCTTCCCTTCCTCTTTGTACTCCCTAACTGTAGGTGTACCTCAGCGTTCAGAACTGAGCCCTACTCTACACTTTCTCTCATGGAACGCTTTCAGTCTTGTAACTATCACCACCATGCAGTCAGCTCCAAACCAAGACAAAGCATCTCTTCTAGTCCAGGGTCCCACTTCCAATGGCCGACTGAGGATTTTAACTTCTATGTCTCATATCATCACATTACCCTTACCCTCAGAACTTAGAATGGGAATTCCACTCCAATTACTATCCAGGTAGCACACAGTTACCCAGGGTCAATACAGAAGTTAATTTTGACACCTCCCCCAGCCTTAATTTCTAAAATAATCAAGCAATGATTCCTTCAGAATCCATTTCTTACTTTTCATTCCACCATCATGAGTCTTATAACAATCCTTAGAAACTCAGTTTATTGTAAGAGCTTCCTGGTTGGTGTCCCAGCCTCATTCTTTCCCCAAAATTCATCCCGCATATTTCTAAAACATCTCCAATTATGCATCTCCTATTTGTATAACTTCTATGATTCCCTATATCCAAAAGATATTAACACATACTGAGCAGAAAAAGTTAAGAGAGATGTGTTACTTGCTGCAGTAACAGATTTCCAAATATGGACCCCTCCCAAAGAACCAGGCCTGCTGGTGTTCATGCTCAGCCCCCTCCAACACTAAATCTGCGCTGGCCCTGTGACTCATTTTAACCAAAAGAATGCCACAGAAATAGCCCTGTGCCAGTTCCAAGTCTGTGCCTTAGGAAAGCCTAGAAACTTCCACTTTTGCACTCTTGGAAGCTCTGAGCCACCAAGTAAGAAATCTGGCCCCTCTGCTGGAAAGACCACCTGGAGAGGGAAAAGACAATATGGAGAGAGAGTGTGAGAAAAGGCCGAGACTTGTCTGTGGCTCAGCTGGGCCCAGCCTCCCAGGGGTCCCTGCCAAGGCTCCAGAAATATGAATGATGCCATCTTGGATGTTCCAGTCCCAGCCGCCATCCGATCACAGCTACAGGAATGACCCTAGAGGAGACTAGCAGAACCGTCCACCCGAGACTTAATCAACCCCCAAAACTGTGAAAAATAATAAATTATTTTGTTTTAAGATACTAAGTTATTTTTTTAAAAGATTTTATTTGAAAGAGATACAGTGAGAGAGAGAACACAAGCAGGGGGAGTGAGAGAGGGAGAAGCAGGCTCCCCACTCAGCAGGGAGCCTGACGTGGGGCTCTATCCCAGGACCCTGGGATCAAGACCTGAGCTGAAGGCAGACTTAACGATGGAGCCACCCAGATGCCCCAAAATATTAAGTTATTGATGGTTGTTTTACACAGCAACAGATCATCAAAACACTTACCCTCAAGAAACTAACTATATGATGGGGGAGGCATTCAGGTCAACAAAAAGACCATCAGAGGTGTATGTTAACACAGGGGCATACTCAGCATGCTAATGCATACAGAGGAGGGTCATCTAAATGAAACCGTCACGATGTGTGAAGGGGAGGAGATGGGGAGGATCTGGGAAAAGCTTTTTAGAGTAGATAATACAGGCTGAGTTTTAAGTGAGTTGCAGTAAGTAAAAACCAGCAGGGTTCTTCGGGGAAGCAGTAAAAGTATAGCTGGGGACATAAACAGGGACTAGGTCATTGAGGGCCTTTCATACTACACTAAAAAGCTAAAAGCCATAAAGAACTATGAAAAATTTTCAGCAGGGAAATGACATTATCAGACGTGGATGTGAGAAAGATTTCTATGGTAGCAGTGTACTATACAAGTGAAAAGGGAGGAAGAGTGGAGGCATAGAAAGTTTCATAGCCTACCTCAGTGATCTAGGACTGACGAGATCCTGAACTGACAGGGTCAGCGTGAACAGGAAGAAGGATAATTTTTCTTTAAAGATTTTATTTACTTAATTTAATTTAATTTAATTTGTTTATTTGACAGAGAGAGAGTAGAGAGAACGACAGACAAAGGGAGAACGTGGGGCTCAATCCCAGGACCCTGGGATCATGAACTGAGCCGAAGGCAGCTGCTTAACTGACTGAGCCACCCAGGCACCCCAAAAAAGGTATAATTAATATTAAGAATGTAAGGACTTGGTACAAGTAGATGTGGTGGAAAGGGAGAGAATTCTCTCTAAGAGAGAATTTAGGATGACTCTTGGTTATTCAGTTTAGACAGGGGGTACATAGTGCTGCCACGTTTGGAGAAATGGTAGAAGCAAGAGTGAACTAAATTCACATACAGGTACAAAGTTTAGACTCAGATACAGGGACCAGAGGAAAGGATGGCTGTGTCTGCTGAGAGCTGAGAAACGGAAAGAGGTCTCACTTAATGGACTCTATTTTTATAGTGAAATAAAAAGTGAGATCATCTGCTAAGACTAAGGAGAGAAATGGTGGGGAGAGGAAGGTGAGAAAGGGAGGTAAAAGTTTGGGGCAGCCCTGAGAGGAAGAGGGAGCCCCGAGGATTCGGGTGATGTTAGAAGACACACAGGTGGAGGGCTGTCTCCAGCAGCACTCAGCAGCCCGGATGTAAGGACAGAGAAGTCAGGCGGCTGACCTGACCCAGGACTGGAGTACTACAGAAGAAAGAGAGGAAAGAGAATTGAGGGTAACAACAAGGGGGTAATCCAAGCAGGGGACGCGCACCGAGGCTGGCATGAGGAAGACATGCTTTCAGGGAGCTGAAAGACTGGTGGGAAATGGAGTGAGGGCACCGAACAAAAAAGAGGACCTGAAGTGGTCAAAGAAGAGACTCACTGGGAGAGAGCAGACTGCTGGAAGGAAGGACAGTTCTGGTCACATACAGGATGTTGCAAGAGCCTGGCTCACTGCTCTGCACCCAGGAAATGCTCACCAGACTTACTGATTGCTAGGCAAGCTGCAAGGGCTTCTACACATACCAGTTACATAAACTAGCATTTGGTGAGAAATTTCCAAAACAATCTTCATACATCCTGTTGATTTCAATTAAGTGCAGACTCTGAAATGACACCTACTGTAATGCTTCCAGGGGCGCTAGGGTGCCTCAGTCGGTTGAACATCTGACTCTTGGTTTCGGCTCAGGTCATTATCTCGGGGTCCTCAGATCGAGCCCTGTGACAGGCAGTGCACTCAGCGTGGAGTCTGTTCCTCTCTCTCTCTGCTCCTCCCCCTACTCTCTTTCTCTTTCTTTCTCTCGTAAATAAATAATTCTTTTTTAAAAATATGTCCAACAGTAAGTTCCTCAATGTGCTACTTACCTATCACTCTATCATATGAGTTCATCAGGCAAGCTCAGAACATTTTTTTTTCAAGATTTTATTTACTTAAGAGAGAGAGAGAGAGCGCGAGAGCATGAGCCTCATGAGCCAGGGGAGTGGTAGAGGGAGAAGGAGAAGCAGGCTTCCCGCTGAGCAGAGAGCCCAGTGCAGGGCTCAACTGCAGGACCCTGAGATCATGACCTGCACCAAAGGCAGGCGTTTAACCAACTGAGCCCCCCAGGTGCCCCATGCTCAGAACATTTTTTAAAGAAGATTCATGCTTAGTATTTCAGTTCCTGCTTTTTGTCCCAAGGTACTGCTATGAATCAACTAATGATGTCTTTTAAAGTGCAGGCTCACCATCTTCCACTGGGGAAGAGTCCTACTTGCTGCTCCCCTTCCTTAGGCCAGCAATACCCCACAAGGACATAAGCTGGGAATTAGGAAGAGACCCATAAAAGCAGGACAATGGCCATAACAAAGCTACCAGGTATCCAGGAGAAAATCATCGAATATGTGACTAAACTGAATATTATTTCCTTGGTTTTGGGGTTTTGTTTTTTTGGTTTTTTGTTAACTCAGGGTGTCCTCTTTACAATTATAATTGCATTAAAATACATACTCTCCTCAAAGAGTACAAAGCACTTAGCAGATTTCTATTAAGTAAATTCACCTTTAATTTTTTAAAATTAATTAATTTAGTTTTGAGAAAGATAGAGAGCAGGGAGTGGACAGGAGCAGAGGGAGAGGGAAAGAGAATCCAAGCAGCCTCCACGCTGATCACGGAGCCCGCCTCACTGAGCACAGAACAGGACTCGGAACTCTAACCTCACGACCCGGAGATCACGACCCGAGCTGAAACCAGAGTCGGACGCTTAACTGACTGTGCCACCCAGGCACTCTGTAAATTCACCTTTATATAGCATCAGTGTGAAATTCTCTCCTCCCAGCCGGGGCCACTGCAGTGTGGGCTACTGTCACTCTCATGCAGGCTCTGAGACTTAAGTCTCCTAAGTGGTCCTCTACACTATTCCCATCTACTTTCCACCCGCCAAAGTAATTTATCTAAAATGAGAACTCCTCCTTTGATGCCTCTCCTCATGTAAAATCTTTCAGTATCTCTATCAGGGAAAAACCCAAACTCCTGATACATGAGTCTTTTGTGACAGGCTTCCCACTCCTGTACTGGTCTCATTCTTCCCCACCTCCCTACAGCTCAGGTGCTGTTCTCTCTTGTCTGTAGGCCACCTGCCTACAATGTCTTTCCCTTATTCTTTGCCCCAGTTCCTCCCTGTACCAACCTCTACCCCTGTAACTCTCTCTTTGAAAGTTACCTGTTTAATCCAGGATGAAACCAAGGATCATGCATTGCATGCAATGTCCATATTCCCCTTCACCCTTCAGGATTCAATTCTGGAAATCACTTCCTCTGGGAATCCCTCTCTGACTCCCTCGCCTAGTCTGGGTTCCATTACCCCTTCTACGTGCTCTCATACCACCACTATTATGGTATCATTATACTAGATTATAATTATCTATTTGTCATCTCTCCTAGTCAACAATAAGCTCCATGAGGACCTTCTATTCTCCAGGCCCATATTGTCAGGCTCACAGTAGACACTCAGTAAGCGTTGGCTGACGGAATGAGAGCTATGAACAGGAAACATGACTGTTACGGCCTGAATTGTGTCCCCCGCAGATTCATGTGTTGAAGCCTCACCAGCAATTTGACTGTATTTGGAAATAAGGGCTTTAATGAAGTAATTAAAGTTAAATGAGATCATAAGGATCGGGTTCTAATCCAATAGGTCTGGTGTCCTTACACAAAGATGAGAGACACTGCGATTAAGCACACAAGGAAGAAAGGCCATGTGAGGATGGAGCGTGAAGGCAGCAGTGTATGCTAGCCAAGAAGACAGGCTTCACCAGAAACCAACCCTGCTGGCATCTTAATCTTGGACTTCCAGCCTTTACAAGTGTGAGACAATAAATTACTGTTGTTTAAGTCACCCAGTCTGTGATGGCAGTCTGAGCAAATACAGTGACCAAAATACCTGTGCCCACAGTTACTGTGGATGATGGAATGCAAAACAAAACTCGCATCCCTGCTAGAACAAAGATAAATACAGAAGACTTCTTCCACCTACTTCTGGAAAAGTGAACTCCACATTCCACAGAAAGCATGACAGAAAGTGTCATTCTGATGCTTGTAACACATAAGAAAGCCCAGCTGCATCTTCCAGATCATGAGCAGTAAACTGTTAGCATCAATCACCATCTGGGCTTATCCAGTCAGAAGGCAGAGAAAGTGGTCAGAGATAACATTAAGAGTGTAGAGTACACATCAAAAGGAAATCTTTCACAGAGCCTAGAATTATCATGGCAGATTCACCTTCCCAGCTTCTGCTAAGACTGCTGCTAATGTCTCTGTTCCACCACCCCCTGCAGCCTGTGAAGACGGTGGCAGAGGCCATGTTGTTGGTGGGGGGTGGCAGGGTGTCCGATCACTAACAATGCCAGGTATAGCATTATGCTCCTAGCACACTCTTCATAATCGCTGATACCTGGATCTTCATGGACAACTGACCCACCTTCAAAGCATTATCATTCAATTCTCAACAAAACAGATTGGTCCTTAGGCTCTTTCCCAAACATTCTTTCTCATGCTGACCTTTTACGGTTACCGCCTTTCATACTTGGAAACTGATTCAACCAATGAACTTGCTACTTTTCCCTCAGAGCTCTGACTCAACAGTAGGCTAAGATTTTCTTGATAAAAGCACATTTTAGAATTCAAATAAAATCATCAGCGTTCACAGTAATTTCCATTTCCACGTTAAGAAACTTGGAAAACTGAATATCTGACCAAATTCTATGCACACCTTGCTCTTGCTGTAGTACCCAAAAGAGAACAGAGATCCACTGAATAATTCTTTCCAAAGGCTTACTTACAATGTTACTGTTTGAAATCCGTTTTGGTGCTGAATAACATAATCAAAATATTCCCAAAGCCTGAACTTCTAAAAAAAACCAGGCTCAAAGCAAGTGAAGCAGGTGTTAGATGCATTTCAAAATCTTGATCATACTTAAGACCCAACAATCAGCTGCTATTATTTTCAAGGTATTATTGAATCTGAAAAAAAATGTTTTTTATTGAATCTAACACAAGGTGCTGAAAAAGCTAAAATCATTAGAGGATTTTATTTGTGCACTTGTTTTTCAAATAAAAATTAGAGCGAAAGAAACTAGGAACACAAACACGACTGGATGCTATGTACAAATCCACACACGCACACAGGGGTTTTACTCTTGACAGCATCATTTACCTTCTGCCCTTCTCACAAAGCTTCTCGATTTCAGCTTTCAGATCCTGCTCCTTCTGCAAAAACTCCTTCTTTTCTTTCTCTATCTTCTTTTTTGTTTCTTCTCGCTTTATTGTTACATCCTGGATAGCTTTTAGTATCTCCTGAGTCCCCCACAATTACAGTCACACACAAATAAAGAAGGAAATGAATTAGTTCTTTTGGTTTGAAGGTTATTTTCAACTAACACAAATTAACACATGGACTCTAGTAAATTCAAGCTGAATGGAAGGAATCAGGTCGATGAGTAGCTCTGAAAGCCAGTATTTAGATGTAAGAGAGAAAGTTACAATAAAGCAGATTTCAATTCAACAGGAGCAAAAATTTCTAACAATCACAACTGTTCAAAATGGAATTTACTGCCTTGAGAACCATGTTCGGATAAAGGCCGAATGAACACCTGTTAAGAATGCTGAGAAAGGCACTCTTATATGGGGTGGGAGTTCATTATGTCCAACAAAAATGTTCCTGCTTTGTTTTGTTAAGGTTCTGCTCTCTTATGTGTGAGGAGTCTTTTGGTTCCTTTTGTACTTTAACAAAAATATATGTCTTTGCAGTAAGAAGTGGAATAATAAAAAAGTGACAGTTAACACTCCTTAATCTATGCCAATTCCACCCATAATTGACATGTTCATTGTTTTGTAGGACTGCTTTCACATCTTTATTCTCACACAAACACACATATACTTAAATATGTAGTTCTCTGCTTTTGTGTTTTTTCCAAATGAGATGACTTTTTTTTTAAAGATTTTATTTATTTACTTGTCAGAGAAAGAGACAGAGAGAGAACACAAGCAGGAGGAGCAGCAGGCAAAAGGAGTAGCAGGCTCCCCATGTGGGACTTGATCCCAAGACTCCGGGACCACAATCTAAGCCAAAGGCAGACGCTTAACCAACTGAGCCACCCAGACTCAGTCAATCATGAGATGATTTTATACACATTATTCTGCATCCTGCTTTTTTTCACTTGATGTGAGCATACTGTCAATACAGATTTAACTGGGGGCACTTGTGTGGCTCAATTGGTTAAACATGTAATTGGTTTTGGCTCGGGTCATGATCTCGGGGCTGTGGGATCGAGCCCCGTCAGGCTCCGTGCTCAGTGAGGATGTGCTTGGGATTCTCTCCCTTCTCTCTCTACCACTTCCCCACTCAAGTGTACTCTCTTTTTCTCAAATAAATAAATAAATCTTAAAAAATGAAGTAAAATAAATTTATAGGTTTAACGTAAAAATAGCAGTATATGACATAGTATGTATATATATATACCTAATTTATCTAACCATTCTACGCAGCGTCTGTCAAGCTGACTCCAGTTTTTTCTAACTACACAAAATACTGCAATAAATACTCTGTATATCTACATTTTCATATAAAAACTTTTATTTCTGTAGAAAAGACTTAGTGAAATGATTGCTAGGTCATTGTACATTTTAAGTCTTAACTGACAATTCTTAGTAACTTTTCCAAAAACACTGTAACAATTCATATACAAATGTCTGAAAAGGGTTCATTTTTTCTCACTCTTGATAACCTATTTCATTTTTGCCAATCTTCTGAGGAGAGAGAGAGGAATGGTATCTAATCGTTTTAAGAAACATTTTCCTAACTCCCATTCTCTACTGTTTGTACAGTCTGCCTCCTCCAAATAGAATAAGCATTCAGTGTAGAGACTATGTTCCCTTTACTGCTAAATTTGCAGAGACTGGATCAGGAACTCGGAAAATATTTCCTAAATGAATGAATGAATGAATTCCAGTGAGGCTGAGGCTGAGCTTTTTATATATTATCCACTTGCTTTTCTTCTTCTGTATAATACCATTTATAATTGTTTTAAAGATTTTATTTACGTATTTGAGAGAGAGAGAGAGTGCGCGCAAGTGCATGACCAGAGAGACCAACTCAGGGCTTGATCCCAGGACCCTGAGCTGAAGGCAGATGCTTGACTGGCTAGGCCACCAAGGTACCTCACCATTAATAATTGTTGTAGGGAAAATAATAACACCTTCCCCCAAAATATGTCCACATCCTAACCTAATCCCTGGGACTTGTGACTATGTTTCTTTCCATGGGGAAAGAAGCTGTGCAGATCTAAGATAAAGACCCGGATGCAGGGAGAAAGTCCTGGATCATCTGGGTGGGCCCAATATAATCACACAGGTCTTTCAAGGTGGAGAACCTTTCTCAATTGTGATCTGATAAAGTTGTGACTGGGGAGGAGTGGTCAGACATGCAAATTTGCTGAACCTGAAGATGGAAAAGGGGTCCACAAGTCAAGGAATACAAGATGCCTCTAGAAGCTGGAAATGTAGGGAGAGGTATTCTCCCCCAGAGTCCCCAGAAAGTGATGCAACCCTGCCAATACTTGGATTTTAGCCCAGTGACTTGTTGGACTTCTGACCTATAGGACTGTGAGATAATAAATTTGTGTTGTGTTCAGGTGGCAAATTGATGGTAATTTGTTACAGGAAAAACAGGAAACTGTACAATAACCTTTCCTGAGTTTTTTCTAGAGTATTTGACTTCTACCATGAACTTGTAGGAGACTCAGAACACAGATATGGATATTAAACCCTTTATCAGATGTGCTACAAATACTTTCCCAATCTACCACTGATCTTCTGATGTTTTTTGTATCATCTGCCATATCAGAAGTTTTCAATTATACATAATTAAATCAATTCATTTTTCTATGGCTTCTGGGTTTTTTAACCTGGCTTAAAGTGACCTCTTGCAACGCAAGGTTTTATAAACATTCTCCTAAATTTCCTTCTAATTTACACTTTTTCCAGTTTTCCTACATAGATTTTTAATCTACTAGAATTATGTTTTTGTTCTTTTTTAAAGATTTTATTTATTTGACAGAGAGAGATGGTCAGAGAGGGAACACAAGCAGGGGGAGGTAGAGAGGGAGAAGCAGGCTTCCCGCTGAGCAGGGAGCCTGACATGGGGCTCAATCCCAGGACCCTGGGATCATGACCTGAGCTGAAGGCAGGCGCTTAATGACTGAGCTACCAGGTGCCCCTAGAATTATGTTTTTTAATATAATGTAAGAGTCTAATTACATGGTTTTCCAGGTAACAAATGTCAACAAAATATATTAACTTTTGTCTCTAAACTAAAATAGAAGTGAGTTCGGGGGCTCCTGGGTGACTCAGTCAGCTGAGCGTCCAACTCTTGGTTTCAGCTCAGGTCATGACCCCACGTGGGATCAAGTGTCTCGTTGGGCTTTGTGCTCAGTGGGGAGTCTGCTTGAGATTCTCTCCCTATGTCCCTCCAATGGCTCAAGGACATGCACGTTCTCTCTCTCAAATAAATAAAATCTAAACAAAAAACAAAAAACTGAAATTTTGAACAGGATGCCCTCAAAGCTTCTTTTTATCCTTAAAATTCTAACACAACCATTAAAAAGATAAACATTGCTCTTCCACCAATTCAGAAACAAAATTAGTCTGATTAGGGAGTGTAGCCATACTTATTGACAGATTTAACATAAGCAGGGTACCTGGTGATTCTTCATTTCTTCTTCTCTCCTTTGCTGGAGCTGCTTTAATTGCACTTGGAGCTGATTCTCCACTTGCCTCTGCTTGTCCAGGACCTCCTGGTAACGCTCCTTCAACAGTGTTCTCTCTGTCATCATTTTGTCCTATTTGTAACAAGAGAAGAAAAGTTTAATTCCCAAGTTTAATTGCAAAAAACACCAGCTGCCTGTTCAAGGCATTGTGCAGAGCTCTAGGCTGCAGGGTCCAATATTCTAACTACTAGCCATGAGTAGCTATATAAACTTCAATTAATTAAAGTAAGAACTTTTTAAGATTTTATTTATTTGACACACAGAGATCACAAGTAGGACAGAGGCAGGCAGAGAGAGAGAGGGGGAAGCAGGCTCCCTGCTGAGCAGAGAGCCCGATGCGGGGCTCGATCCCAGGACCCTGAGATCATGACCTGAGCTGAAGGCAGCGGCTTAACCCACTGAGCCTCCCAGGCGCCCAGTAAGAACATTTTAAAATACAGCCCCTCAGTCACCTGGCCACATTTCCAAGTACTCAGTACTTAGTTCCAAGAACAAATGGCTACCACACTGGACAACACAGCTAGAAGACATTTCCATCGTTACAGAAAACCCTGTTGCACAGCACAGCTCGGGGGAAAGGGGATGGCAAGGAATGGCCTGTGGGCCAGATCCAGCCATCGTCTGAATTTTTTTCTTAAGATTTATTTATTCATTTCAGGGAGACGGGGAGAGAGAGAGAGAGGGAGAGAGGGAACTTGCGTGCACAAGCAGGTGGAGGGGCCGAGGGAGAGGAAGAAAAGCAGACTCCGTGCTGAGCACGGATCCCATGACCCTGAGATCATGACCAAAGCGAAAATCAAGAGTTGGAAGCTCAACCAACTGAGCTATCCAGTGCCCCTATAAATAAATTTTATAGGAAAACAGACATTCCCAATGGCTTATGGGCTGTTTTTATCCTACAATGAGTGGAATGGTTGCAACAGAACCCACAAAGCCCCAAAGCCTAAGACATTTACCCTCTGACCTTTTAGAGAAAAAATTTGCCAGTCACTGCTCTAGGGAATAAGAGGAAGGAGGCATTTTATCAGAACAAGAAGATGGGACGCCTGGGTGGCTCAGTTGGTTAAGCGGCTGCCTTCGGCTCAGGTCATGATCCCAGCGTCCTGGGATCGAATCCCACATCCGGCTCCTTGCTCGGCAGGGAGCCTGCTTCTCCCTCTGCCTCTGCCTGCCACTCTGTCCGCCTGTGCTCGCTCTCTCTCTCCCTCTCTCTCTGACAAATAAATTAAAAAAAAAAAAAAAAAAAAGAATCACTTTAAAAAAAAAAAAAAAGAACAAGAAGAAACGAGTAGGTAAAAACAAAAAAACAAAAACAGATCACCTATTCAAAACCGCATCCAGAAAAGAGGATTCCTTACTGGCCATTAACGCTGAAAATGGACAGATCCACTAAAGAGGTCTGGGGAACATGATATTCAGACTGGACAAATCAGCAAGCTCTCATACATGAGCATAAGAGTAGAAAAAAGGTTTCTGAGGACCACAGTTCAGCTCTGCCTCCCCATATCCGTAAATCAAGAAAAGTGATGGTTATGTTTCAAAGGGATGCTAAGAGACGGTCCATTTAAAACACATTAAGGGGGCGCCTGGGTGGCTCAGTGGGTTAAAGCCTCTGCTTTCAGCTCAGGTTGTGATCCCAGGGTCCGGGGATCGAGCCCCACATCGGGCTCTCTGCTCCGTGGAGAGCCTGCTTCCTCCTCTCTCTCCTTGCCTGCCTCTCTTGCCTACTTGTAATCTCTATCAAATAAATAAAATCTTTAAAAAGAAAAAACACATTTAGTATAAGGCAGCCCATGTCAAATTTAAACAAAGAGCATTCAACTGAACTTACTCATTAAAAGATTAGCTATTTTCAAAGAAAAAACAGGTTTTAGAGGCGAACAAAGGAAAACATTACATTACGATAATAAAAACTAAGTTTCAAGATGGGACTTTAGCGGAGCACCTGGGTAATGTAGTCGTTAAGTGTCTGACTCTTGGTTTCAGCTCAGGTCACGATCTCAGGGTTGTGAGATCCAGCCCTGCATAGGGCTCTGTTCTCAGCACAGAGCCTGCTTGGGATTCTCTCTCCCTCTCGCTCTGCCCCTTCTCCTTGTGCTCCCTATCTAAAACAGATAAATAAATCTTAAAAAAAAAAAAAAAAAAGATGGGACTTTAGCTCTGCGATAAACTAGTCCTTAGTCCAGGTGCTGAAATGTGACTAGGGCTCCCAGGGACTCTCCAGTCTTATGTCTTTTTTTTTTTTTTTTTTAAGATTTTACTTATTTATTTGACAGACAGAGATCACAGGTAGGCAGAGAGGCAGGCAGAGAGAGAGAGGAGGAAGTAGGCTCCCTGCTGAGCAGAGAAACTGATGCGGGGCTCGATCCCAGGACCCTGGGATCATGACCTGAGCCGAAGGCAGAGGCTTAACCCACTGAGCCACCCAGGCGCCCTCAGTCTCATGTCTTTATAGGGATTCTGAACCTGGGATCTATGGATCGCCCTCAAGGGTCTCTAAACTCTTTGAAATAGAGGAATGTGGTGGGGAGAATAAATTTTTCTGAGAGGAGAATTAAGTTTTCAAAAGATTACAAAGGAGGACTTTAAACCAAGCAAAAGGTTAAGAACCAATATACGCAACTTGTAGATAAGAGGAATATTTTCTTTCTTCAGCACAGCTCTTTCCCTTTATTTCCTTGTGGTACCTTCTCTGCCCACAATGCTTCTTTAGAGCAACAGAGGCCAGGGGAAAAAACCACCAGTCTCATGGAAAGAAGTCTCAAGGTACATACTGTTAGTACATACAAAAAGATAACTGAAAGGCTATACAGTAAACTACTTCATCCATTATCATTTCATCTTTTTTTTAAATTTTTTTTAATTTTTTTTTAATCATTTCATCTTAACAAGCCAGTTACTTGATTTAATCAGTGTCTAATTGGTTCTAAGGACCAGCAGTTATAATTTCTTTTTTTTTTTTTTGTCCCTTGGATTGCTATAGTCATCAGAACCCCACCATACAACTGTGGGGACAAAATAAATACTCTATGTGAACTGCTTAGAGTAAGTATTCAAAAGAAAAGGTGAATCCCCACCCCCCACCCTTCCTTGGGACTTGACTTCTCTTCTGGCTTGGTTTTCACCCAGCACATCTCCACCAGCTTGCTTATCTCTAGGATCTTTTTACCTGCCTATTAGGAGTAACTCCAAGTTGCTACCCTGTATTTAAAAAACTTTATTCATTTCATCTTGCTAATATACTCGCATAACTTCCTTCTTTCCACCTGCCCGTCAATTTCTTCAACTTGAACAAATACCTACTTTCTTATCTGGTTGCTACAAGCACGTTCTCTTTTTTTTTTTTCCACTCAGTTAACACATATTACCCTAAAAATCTCTTCCTGATGCTAAGGTACCCTTCCCAGCATCATCCTTCCTCTTGAAAAATATACGCTTTGATATTCATATTCCTTTTTTTTTAAGATTTTATTTATTTATTTGACAGAGAGAGCGATCACAAGTAGGCAGAGAGGCTGGCAGAGAGAGAGGGGGAAGCAGGCTCCCCGCTGAGCAGAGAGCCTGATGCGGGGCTCGATCCCAGGACCCTGAGACTGTGCCCTGAGCCAAAGGCAAAGGCTTAACCCACTGAGCCACCCAGGTGCCCCTGGTATCCATATTCTTGAGGGTGGAAGTTTCTGCCATAAAATACCAGAGATAGATCAGAGACCATTTTAACAAAGATAAATGTGCAGCTTTCTAGGTTTTAAAAACCAATTACTAGGAATAAAAGGGAAGATACAACTCAACAGTACACCAGAAAAAGACCTGACGGGAGTTTGGCTGAAAGCTCAAAATGCTGAGCAGACTGCCACAGTAAGCCAAAGGAGACTTGAGAAATAGTGTCTGGCAGGATAGACAGAAGGAGAACCCCACTGTGTTGTGACTTCATTATTCTGTATTTGGATAATTGTATTTAGTTCTCAGGATCACATTTTCAAAGCAACATTGATAAGATGGAACGTGTCCAGGTGGAAAAGTCAATAGGGCAAGGGAAGGGCTGGAAAATATATTCAATGAAGAAAAGAAGAATGTTAAAAACGTCTGGGAATGTTTTTTCTGGAAAGATTCACGCTTGAGGAGGAAGAGGAAGAGGCATAAACAAACTTCAAGGATACATAGGGCCAACAAGTAAAGGAGGATTTGGATTTAGTCTACACAGCTCAGGAGAGTACTCTAAGTATGACAGGTGCTATCCTCACCTCAGAACAAGATGTAATAATAAGAGCTCTTTGTCAAATACAATAGGCTGCTTTATGAGTAGTAAGCTTCCCATCTCTGGGAGTGATCAAGTAGAAAGAAGTTAGCTGACCATCTGTTAGGGATTTGAAAAGGAGATTCCTGCATCATTTCCAGCTGAGATGGTATGACTCTAGGTAGTCTGAGTGAATGATCTTGTATATTCACTGTGACAGTTTAAGTACTCACCAGATTCTTTTCAATATCTTGATCCGTGTTTACCTCTGAATCGGTCGTCTTAAAGTCAGTCTATAAAGAAAGAAGCAATTATATTCAGGATTGTTCAGAGACGTTTTAAAAGGCAGAACTGCTCTTTAATAATTTTACCTAGAAATCTGTCACAAGTAACTAAGCAGCTAAATTTTGCATTCCCTTAGTGGCTTCTTAACAAGGGAAGAACTATAGGTCTGGCAAATAGGAGCTGGCATGTATATTGCATTGAACATTTATCCCACAAAAGAACCTGAATGAGATCCAAGAACTGACAGAGAGACAGCCTCAAGTGTGAAGTAAGAATTTCGCCCCCTACAGCCTGTTGTGCCCATCTTTCCTCCTATAACAAAGCACACCAAGCACTAGGAGGCAGGATCCACTGTACTTCTTAAGATGTAGGTCAGAGAATTAACAAGGATTCCTCCTGCAAGGACAAAGATGGGAAATATAAATGCTAATGACCTACACTCATCCATTAGTCAGTGAAAGAGATTATACGTAGGTCATAAAGTTTCTCGGCGCCACGATAGGACCCTGGCTCCTGGCTTTGTTATTTACTGAACACCAGAAGGATGACATCACACAGCACCGCACAAAAATCGTACGATAGTTGCCAATAAAAAAACGGGACAGAGTAGTTCTCCACCACCTACGAAGAGAAAAGTCTCCTACCCTCGATAAATATATAAATACATAAATAGCCCAAATTCCACGTTAGTAGTAGAAACTTGATACTTGACCTGTACAGCAATGTTTTGAGAAAGCTTCAGGGAAGAGCTATCCTGATCATCATCCTGATCCACTCTGACTCCTTCAACCCCATTTGCTGGAGGCACCACAGGTCGGAAATCCAAGCCTGTGTCCCTGCTACCTTCCTTTAGGATGGAGGCTGGTGGGGATTTCTCTTCAGAACAATTCCCGGAGGCAAGCTGCTTTGTATGGCCCCCTGCCTTAAGAGACCGAGTGACAGGATGGAGGCTCTCCCGGAGGCACGTGTCCCCCTCCTCTCCTGCTGTGTCGGCCACGTCCTTCAAATCAGACTGAGACCCACCGCCAGAAAGACAAAGGGCTGTGGCTAGCAAGTTTTCTCCTAAAACCGCCCGGTGCGCTGCTGGAGTGTCAGCTGCTGAAGAACCAGGATTCTGCTCTGGGTGTTCCAAATGGGCATTTCTGTTATTCTCCTTGGTTATCGTTTGGCTACTTACACTCGACAGAGGCGAGTTCTTGTGCTTCTGTGCAGGGTCTTTGGGGCTATCAAAAACACAAGATAAAAAGTTTCTCTCTTCACCCAATCTTAAGATGAAAGACATAATACCTTTAACATAACGACTAGAAGAACAAAACCAGACTACATAGGCCCCTCAAATTATCAGAATGACGTGGAACTTGGTCTTGGTCCAGCGATTTTGACATAGGCAGGGAGTGGAGCCTGATGGTTAGAAGCTGGGTGCTGGAGACAGACATTTCCTGTCGGGTGACCGTAAATAAACACAATAAATGACCCCGAAGAGCCTCAGATTTGTGAGGCCCAATTTGAATACTTTTGGGGAATGTCAATGAAACAGCCTACTGCTCAATTGAGAGTTTTTCATTTAGTGAGCTGTACTGACTTGGTTACACGTCATGTTCTAATAAAAAAATATTCATTTAGGAAAAAATGTTTTTATTCCACTCTCACGTTTCATAAAAATAATTTTCATTCAAATCCCTCACACAGATCTTTGGCCAGAACCACCTTTCGGGTTCCTCGACAGTTTCCCAGAGCACAGGATCCTCACTTGAGGGTGTCTGAGGTACAGACACTGTTTAACCCAGACAAATACTTGCACACGGAGAAACACCGGGAAAGCCAGTCTGTCATTTGTCATGGTCACTTACATATTGCTTTTTTTGAAGAGATCTTTAAAGCCTATTTACAATGACATCTAACATTCACAACAGTGAACCTACCACCCAGGAATAATGACTGCATCTGTGTTCAATTTCTTTGCCCCCTTTTTAAAAAACAAAAAAACCCCACAAAAAAAACCAGATTGTGTCAACTGATGCCCTTAAGTACCCCAAGCCAGCACTGAGGCTTTAGGTGACGGTGACTTCCTGTCCTCAACAGCACATGTTGTTCAAAATAAAACAACCAAGGGGCGCCTGGGTGGCTCAGTGGGTTAAAGCCTCCGCCTTCAGCTCAGGTCATGATCCCAGGGTTCTGGGATTGAGCCCCGCATCAGGCTCTCGGCTCAGCAGGGAGCCTGCTTTCCCCTCTGATTCTCTGCTTACCTCTCTGCCTACTTGTGATCTCTCTCTGTCAAATAAATAAATAAAATCTTAAAAAACAAAAAAATTAAAAAAAAAAAAAAAACAACCAACAGCGTCTTTGGGGTATGAAAACCTTCATGAAGACCTCTCGCTGACTCCTTCCTGAGAGTTACCTGGGGAAGTGGGGGAAATACTTAGACTATTAATTTGGGCATGTACAATGCAGTCCCCGGGTACAAATCCTGCTCCGCTATTTATCAGTTGTCTGACTCTCGTTAAGTTATTTCACCTCATTCGTAAAACTGAAACATGACCCACTTAATAGGGTTATTGGGAAGATGACATGAAATCAGGCATCTGAAGTATTTAGTACAGGGCTTGGCACAGTAAATATTCAATCAACCCTAGCTGCCATCACTATTACTAGGAGTATGTGGCTGATTCTATTTATAAAATGAAGATCCAGGATTATGGTTAGGCTTACTCAACATTTTCCCCCATTACCCATTAGCCAACAAATCTCTAATTTAAACCGGTACTTATGAGGTGCTACCGAGTCAGACAAGCCTGGGTTCAAACCCTGACTCCAGTGTAGCTCGGCAACCCTGAGGCAAGTGTGTCTCAATTTCCTCACCTGTAAATGGGAGTAATATTAGCACCTCCCTCCTCGGGCTGTTATGAGGATTAAATGTGTTATTACATATTCAACTGTCAGTACAGTATGATCTATTATATAGGGTCCCAGGTGCTCTAGAAAAGAGTTGAGGAGGAATATAGAGTTGACTTAGCACAACACTGTACATAACTATGCATTAAGGACTGTAGAATGCAAAGCTGGGAAACTGTAATTCAGCCCTCAAGAGTGTAGACAGGAGGCAAAATATCTACGTGAAGCAGGAAGCCATAGGAACGAAGCTCTCTGTAGATAATACAGATACACGTGTATCTGTGGGTATGTATGAATATACATGTGCTTTACACATATATATGCGTACATATCCTTATCTCTATGTAACACAGACAACATACAAATACACAGGTATGATACAGAATATCATTATAATATATGTAATCATAACATAAATATACAGGCATAATATGCAGATACAGACACAGATATTATGTTATAAATATACAATTAATTGAACATACAGTAAAGGGTGGGGAAATACTGGCATTTTCAGAAGAGTTTGACCCCCTGTATTCTACTGACACACTTAGCATGCCTGCTGAGTGCCAGACGCTCTGTTAGGTACCATAAATACACACAGGGATCAGACAGTCCCCACCTTTAAAAAGCTTACTCTGGGCCAGGGCCATTAGAGCCAAAAAGAGGAAAACCCCACTCCGCTTTTGTAAGAAGCCATCCCAAAAGCCCTTCGCCCGAATGAAATCTTCCCAGTCAAGGATGCGCGTATGTTACCTTAGACCATCTGGGAGACCTTCGTCTGATTTGGAAGCACATAAACTAGAGGATTCTGGAGGATTGGGGGCACTGGACACCACACCAGCCACCTCAGACGCCGCCGCCATCATGCTCTGTACATTCAGAAACAAATTACAGGCTGCATGTTTCCAACTTTTAAAACAAGCCTATCTTTCCCCGTCAGAACGTCCATACCAGAGTCGTTCCAGAAAAGAAACCCAAAGAAAGAGTTAGGTCCCAAGAGAAAATGCTAAGAGTTTTTCTGTAGCAGGGTATTAAAAGAGCCACTGGGCACAAGAGGCCCCAGTGGACACGGATCCTCAGAAATCACCGGATTTATATAAATCTCCAGGAGTCTGTGCAAAGCTTTCCCGTTTTTGGCAGAGATGCAGTCATTTAAAACAGACCACAGTGTGTGAGAATCGTCCAAACGGTCCACGTGCCTTCTTTACCTAGTATTATTTACAAAGAATGCATTTGGAGCCTAATAATCAACCACAGCATACATTTTAAGTCACTACAATCATCCTCTGCTCACTTAAGTAAAGTCGTTTGGAGGTGTTCATGTGTGAGAAAAAAGCAATGCGATGTTGGGCGATCAGAGCACCTACCGTCAGTGTGCTCCCCGCACATGGGAAATGTTTGAGAGCCACTGATGGAGAAAAATACAGACTCTTCAGAGCTACTACAGGAGTGCAAAAGAGTACAGGAATCTCGGGTACTCCTCCAAGAGGAAGAGAGGCTGAGAAACAGGGGAATCCAAGTCAGGGGATGGGGACGGAGCCCTCTCCTGGATCAGGAGGTCATCCTTTGTGTAGCAGGACAAACTCACAGCCCTCTACGGTGAAGACAAAAGGGGGAAAAGAATGTGGGGGGCTGGGTGGGGTGGAAGTGTTAGTTTAAATTCTTGTTTTTATTTTAATAGCATCACAGGTGTTCACACCGCCCCCCACTCCGCCCGGAACCTTCAAGCATGGGCAAGAATGGAGACCGGGCGCTGTCAACACTTTAATCACAGGCCAGCGACCCGCTGTGCCTCAGTTTCCCCCATTATACAAAGCTCCTAGGAGGAAATGGGCCCCAATCGCCATTACTGCTCCCTCGGGTGCAAACATCCTGCCCCGCCAGAGCCCAGGGTCGGGGGTCCTCGGTGCCCAGGGCACGGGTCCTACGTGCGACTCTGCCGCTACAGCCCAACGGGGAGCAGGGCAGGTACGTCGGGCTGCAGGCTGCGGCGCGGGGTGAGAAGTCGAATGTGTCAAGGGAATCCCTGCGGCGACCGCCAGCGAGGCGACGACGCCGGGAGCGACGGGTGCTTGGGGGGAAACGGGGCACGGCCGCGAAGGGGACAATGGGGGAAGCGGCGCCGGGCGGCCACGGCCGCCTCAACCGGGGACCGCTAAGTCCGCCGCCTTCTCCGGCCGGAGCCCCCCCACACCCCTCTTCCGCGCCCCTCACCCCCGCCCCGCCGCGTCGCCGTCCCGTTCCTAGGCCGGGACCCCTGCCCGTCCGCACGGGCCCCCTCCACGCCCCCCGCCTCGACGACCCCCCTCCCCACCTGCCCTGGACCCCCGGCGTCGTAGCCCCCTCCCCGCGCGCCCGCCCAGCACACACCTCCCGCGCCGCGCCCCCGGGAGGCAGTGGGGGAGGGAGGGGACGCACCTGAGCGGGCGGAGCGGGGGGAGGGGGCGGCCGAGCCTCGGGGGGAGGGGTCGAGCGCCGGCCCGCGCGCCGCACCTCCCACTTCCGGCGGCGCGGGCGGAGCGGGCGAGGCTCGGCCGGGAGAGGAGCGGCCTCCGCGGCACTGCGCCGCCCCCGACGGCGCCCTCTGGCGGCCAGAGCCGGCACCGCGGAGGAGCCGTGGACTCCGCGGTAGCCCTCTAACGTTCAAGTGGACCCTCCCGGGGACGCGGGGAGGGAGAGAGAGGCGACGGCGAGAAGGAAGGAGACTTGGAGGAGGGAGGAGCCTCTCTGGGAAGGTCCCAGGGAGAGTCGGGGCCATGGCGATCAGAGAGAGAAGAGGAACGAGGTGTTTTTAAAAGGTCGCAACCGAGACTCCCTTTCCAGAGGACGCCATGAAGGGCAAGACGGTCCCTCCGGGCAGGGCCCCCGCTGAAGACACCCCGACAACTCGGGGCGGTGGGGCCAGGCGAGCGGAGCCCAGCACGCCCGCACGCTCCTCTCCCGGCGGAGGATGCCCGGAGCCGGAGGCCCCCTAGCGCCGGTTGCTCCGGGCTGCTGGGCCGGGCCGGGGCCCCGCCGCTGATTGGCTGCGCCGCCGGGCGGAAGTGATGCTACTGTCACTGGCTCCCCGGGCTCCCGGGAAGCCGCGAGTTTCCGCAGGGAGGCGGCGGCAGCAGCTGCGGCCGGGCCGGTGAGTTGGGAACTCGGTGGGGGCGGGGCAGGGCAAGTCCGAGTGGCCCAGAGCCTGGGGGCCGCATCGAGGGCGCCCTCAGCCCCGGCGTGGGGGAGCCCTGGGAGAAGGGCCACCGGAGTCGCGGATCCCAGGGTAGTAGGGGTCCCTCTGAGGGGAGGGTCAAGTGCACAGGCCAGTCGGGGCCGGAGAGAAGGAAATCAATGAAACTGACCCGGGACTCAAACCTGGTTTCTAGGAACCGGGTGTAGAGGCTGCGAGGAGGACAGTCTCTTGGGACAGTGTCTTTCCAGGACTCAGGGCTGCCCATATTCTTTCTTTTTTTCCCTTGGCACCTGAGAGCTCTGAGGAAACGCAAAGCAGTTGGGTGAGGTTGTGATCTGCTTTCAGGGACTATTTAAGGTTCCTTTCCCAGAAACCTGGGGTGGGAGTGGGAGACGGTCCTGCTCTGCCAAGGGAGAGGAGGAAGTGGTGGTCAGGGTTCTCTTCTCTTCCGGAAATGTATGGGATCTAGGGGACTTGGAGGGGCCTGCCTAGGTGGGGCACTATCTGGCTGATTGGCAAGATGTTGTTTTACTTAGTAAGGTCTGGGAAAGGCATCTGAGTGTGTTGGGACAGTGGAGGCTGCTGGAGGGCCAGGAGGAATTAGAGGGAATGCGCCCGGGAACTGAAGGAGATGCGGAATGCAGCTTTTTGGAGGGAAAAGTCAGGTGGCCTAAGTTCTCTTCTCCTTTTCCAAAGAGATTTCAGTAAAATACCTATTTTTCTGTCTCGTTTTGGGTTGGATCCCTTTGGGCATGTGTGGGTAGGAAGCCCTGCCTGGGGGTGACACCAGCCCAGAACAGACGACTCCAAAGGAGCCCAGTCGCCAATAGGTACTCACAAGTTCTGCTGCCCCCCTCACCTGTCCCTGGCCCCACCGTTGCCCCCTGGTTCTAAATGTGGCCTTTCTGAAATCAAACCATGGGTGGCGATCCCACGGTTGGAGCCTAAGCCCTCACTTACAGGCCACCCAGCCGAGCTCGTGCTGAGCTGAAGGATGGCCACGTTTAGTGCTACTTTCCAACTGTCCGATCATTTCTCCTTTCCTGCTTGCCCACTTGCTTTTTAGGCCTGTTCAGGTTTGTTTCCATTCTCGGGTTTTCACCATTTCCTCTGCTTCCTACCTCCTCTTACTGCCCCTGACACTCATCAGAGATACAGAAATCAGGACGTTAGCTACCACCTCAACTTCTAGGAAATAGTACTATCTGCTTCTCTAGGAGGGTGTCTTGGCAACAGTTCAAGCCCTCTTCTGGACCTCTGGGGAACAAAGAAAAGAGGGTGGCATGATGGTTAGGATAAGAAGTAGGGTTTCTGTGCCAGTCTGCAACCCACTTGAGATCCCTGGAAATGACATTTGATCATCGGCTACTTCCCTTGGTCACAGGTCATGGCTAGCCTCTGCTGGCTCCACTGGATTTGGAATGACACCATTTCTCCTTTTCTTGGGGCCCACAGGTCTGCAGTCTGTGCTCAGAACCGCCACCCGCCGTGAAAGTGATGCCTTGTCTCCATTTGCACAAAATGAGTGTGAGGTGGTTAGCCGGACCAGGAGCTCAACCTCGCACAGAGCCCAGGTAGGACTGGGGCACCCGCGTGGGGAGTCAGCCCTGAGGACAACTGGACTGAGATGTCAGCTGGGGGGAAGATTTATGTCCCCTGGAAATAAGGGAGGAAGAACCGTCATGATTTTGCCAGTCACCTACGGGAGTGATACGACTTTTGAGCCCTTTTCAGAGTCGCAGTGGCAAAGAGCAGCGTGGTGCCTGTTAGCAGTTGGACATCCTCCCTGATTATCTGGTGAGATGGCATTGCCATCCTGCCACTTGCGGGTATCTGCTGGGGTTAGTACCTGCTCATACCCCACACCCCGCCCGTTGCTCTGGAAAAAATGTTTATGAGAAGAGAGGATCCAGTGTTTACAAATGTAAACGGAGTGGATTGGGGGGTTGTAGGCTGGTTGTAGGCGCCCTACAGGGATGGCCTGGTCTCCTTACAGATTCCCCGCAGGGGTCCCTGATGTCCTTTTTGTTTGTCTGCAGCCTGCTGCTCTGATGCAGAAGGGGAGGTGGAAAGTGCCACACTTGGATGCCCCCCTGGGCCTACCCACCTGCCTCTGGCTGGAGTTGGCTGGGCTCTTCTTGCTGGTTCCCTGGGTCATGGGCCTGGCAGGGACCGATGGGCCCGGAGCCCAGGGTCCAGGGGGGCTAAGCTGGGCCGTGCACCTGGACAGCCTGGAAGGCGGCGGTCCGGAAGAGACTCTGGAGCAGCAGGCAGATGCCTTGGCCCGGGCAGCGGGGCTGCTGAATGCTGGACGCATCGGGGAGCTGCGGGGGTACTACCTCCTCGTCCAGCCGGCGGGTCAGCAGCAGGGGCAGCAGGCGGAGGCTGTGCGGCGGCAGGCGGAGGCCGTGTTAGCCGGGCACGAGGCTGTGCGCTGGCATTCGGAGCAGAGGCTGCTCAAGCGGGCCAAGCGCAGCGTCCACTTCAACGACCCCAAGTACCCGCAGCAATGGCACCTGGTGAGCCCGGCCCTGCCGCCTGCAGCCCTCAGGCGGAGAAGTTGGGGTGCTCTGTTCTCTAGAGGGCTTTTGACCCTATTACTCTCCCGTTGCCCCTGTCCTTCGCCTGAGGACATGTTTCATTTCTGTTGGCTCCGGTGGTGGGTTTTGCTCTCAGGCTCCTCCTTCCCCGTGCTGGCTTCTAGAGAGCCAGAAGGTGGGGTGTGGGTGCTGGGGCGAGGCTGCCTGGGCTCAGATCCAGCTCCTCCACTTACGTGGAGATCGTAACCGTGTGTACCTGGCGGAGTTCTGACTGGGAGAAGTGAATTAATATGTGTGTGCCTGATGCTTTGTAAACACTTGGTACCACGTTATGTTTTGTAGTGTTCATAGGATAAACGTTATATGGCCGAATTGTATCCTCCAACGCTTGTCCTTGCCAACATTTCACTTTTAGCACCAGTGAAGGATGCCAGGCCTTCCTGGAGAGCGAGCCTGTGGCAAAGCCCTCCCTTGTCCCTCTGTCCCCACCCAGACCTCTCAGTCCACAACCACTGTGTGGCTCTTTGGTGGTGGCAGGAGGGAAGGAAAAAGGGACTGCGAGCTCTGACTCATCTGTCTGTGGGCTATGTCGTGTGTCAGTAGGCTCCCAAGGCTCTGGAATAGTTCCTGAGCCTATGTTTCCCACAGAATAACAGGCGGAGCCCTGGCAGGGACATCAACGTGACAGGTGTATGGGAACGCAATGTTACCGGGCGAGGGGTGACCGTGGTGGTGGTGGACGACGGAGTGGAACATACCATCCAGGACATTGCACCCAACTACGTGAGTGGCCCTGGGATGCCCCCTCCGACACCCGCGTCTTATCTCCTTACTGCCTCAGCCTGGCCCCCTTTCTTAGGGGTCCCTGGGCCACACAGAAGGGCCTGGGAGGTGGGATGGTGTTCTTCATCCTCCCCACTCCCCCAGCCAGCGTTCCGGTCTGGCAGTTAAGACCCGGGGAGAGCGAACTCGGGGTGGCACTTCCTGATTCCGGCTGCTGCTCCCTGCCCTGGGGAGTAGGGAGTGGCCTCTGGAGGCATCTTCTCTCTCCCCAGGAGTTCTGAGCACCTTCCTCCTCCAAAGCCTGCTCTTTAGGTAGCTCTAAATCTCTTCTCCTGGGCTTCCGGAGCTGCAGGGCTGTCTCCTGGGCCCGTTTTTGTAACGGACAAGAGAGAAGTTTTCTGAGACCTGGGGCATTTCTCAGTTTTGCCCCATGTGTCCTGTTCTCACGTCTGCAGCCTGAGAGAGAGGGATGGGTCTGTTGCGCTGGCTGGGAACCCCAAAGTCCCAGGTTCCCCCAGGTCTCCTCTCCCCCTGAGTGCCAGGACCCAACCCATTAACACTTGTGAATGACCACATGTCCTCCCCAATGTTTCAGAGCCCTGAGGGCAGCTATGACCTCAACTCCAATGACCCTGACCCAATGCCACACCCAGATGCGGAGAATGGCAACCACCACGGCACAAGGTGTGCGGGAGAGATTGCCGCCGTGCCCAACAACAGCTTCTGTGCCGTCGGAGTGGCCTACGGGAGCCGCATAGCAGGTACCTTCCGCTCTAGCCTCGGTGGGCTTCTCCCGTGGTGATGGAGCTTCTCCCCGCCTGCTCCTCTCCCAAGGGCTGACCGTGTTGATCCCCCTTTCAACAGACATGGAATCAGGCAAAGGATAACTTTATGATAGATAGATCTGTAGGACGCATCAGGTCATCGATTTTTGTCAGTGCAGTAGTGTTTCAAACATGTCGTTAGCCGCAAACCCTATTATATAAAACATATCAAAGTGGGAATGGTCTTGAAGTGGGACGGAGGCCTCAAGCCCCAACCACTCACTCACCGTCCCCCTTTCTCTGATCGTGGTTATGTCCCATCAAATGACCCAGCTCACTGTAACAATAACTCCTTTTCCTTATGTAGATTATACTTGTATTTCCATAATTTCCCAAGTACCCTTTTAGTTGCCTGTCTTCTGTCATCCAGTCTGTCTATGGAGACTCCCCTCCCATCTCCCAGCCCTTCTGAAGGTTGCTGTCTGTGCTCCCTCCTCTCAGGAGAGCTGAGCAGCCCTGGCCCCTACTGGAGCTTGTTCTAAGGCTCTATCTCTTAGTCCTCCTACATCAAGAGGGAACGTACATCAAGGGGGAACGGGGAGAGCCTGAACAGGGAAACCCTCCCCGACTGCTCCTAAGTGCTTGGAACCTGCAGACTGAACGGATTGACTGTATTCCCCTTACTCTCCAGCAGAGGGCGGCAGCCCTCTCCATAAAGGAGCTGCTGAGTGAGCCAGAAACTTCCGGACCCCAGTCCCATCCCAAAGCTCCATATGTCCCTACCTGACCACCAGGATGTGACCCACCCCATTTTAGAGGGTAAAAGTAGGCATCCGTGGAGCAGTAATGGTCATGAGTACCATTTATTGGACACACTGTATGTGTCAAGCACTGCACCCCGGCTCTACAGGATTAAGGAGAATAAGGGAACCTTGACTGCCTACATTCTAGCCCAGGCCTCATCCCACCAGCCCCGATGATCCTTAGAATCCAAGATTCAGCATTAGTTAAACAAACAAACAAAAAAGCCCAGTCTGGTATATACACATGGTCTAAAAAAGCACTCACCAGGGAAAGGAAGCCTCCCCGTGTGGCGCACCACCACCAGCTCCCCATCGGGGACCCACGTGGTCGAGGAGCTGACGCCGCCTTCCCTGCCCAGGTATCCGGGTCCTGGACGGGCCCCTCACGGACAGCATGGAGGCCGTGGCGTTCAACACACACTACCAGATCAACGACATCTACAGCTGCAGGTACGGCTGGGCGGGGACGCGCAGCCCCCACAGCGGAGCAGCAGGTGCCCGCCGGGGTCCTCTCACCGCCTTCAGGCCGGAAGTCCGCCGCCCGCATCTCCAGACCCCCGGCCCTGGGTTCTCCGTCGTAAGCCCCACGCCTCCCCATCATCAGGGGCTCACAGGAGGAGAGTCTGCCCCGTGTTTACCTGGTTCATGAGCTCCGAAGGGCTCCTTTCCCACCACAGCTGGGCAGAAGACCCAGTGCCAGTTCCCGCCACCCTGCAGGCATAAATGCACCTGCAGCTTTGGGTTCTGGCAATGGGTGGGGAGCGGGCAGGGCCTGGGCTCCTGAGAAAAGGGAAACCGAATTTGCGCCGCCCTCACAGCACCGATGGCACCGGCTTTTCCCCCAGCCGGCACCCCCTTAAATGCATGATGTCATCCACAGAGGACATTTCCCTTAGAGAAGGAAGAGAGAGCTCCTCAGACCCAGGAACTCACACAGATAACGTAGGTCCTTTGTGGGTGCTCTGCCATCGAGCCTTGTCTGAGATGAGACCCCTAGATCAGAAGATAGGGTGTCCCCCAGTCCCTCTCTACCAATATGTGTTGTGTCCTGCTCCCTGGGACCCAAGAAAGGATTTTCAGGGGCAGGTGAAAGTAGTCCTAGATGGGGAAAGTTTCTAAGGGAAAAAAAAGAGCCTTGTCACGTACTTCCATTTTCCACTTTGGAGTGAAGGCTGGATCTTTGAACCCTGTGTCCTTTAATCATGGGGGGCCTGGGCTGGAACACTTGGGAGGACAGGAAGAGCCCAGGCAGAGCGTGGTCACTTGGGACTGGGAAGCCTGGATGGGCCACCACAGTGGGGCTCTGGCTCTTCCCTCTGGGTATTTCTCAACAGCTGGGGACCAGATGACGATGGGAAGACAGTAGATGGCCCCCACCAGCTTGGAAAGGTAACTGAACTGTGTGAAGATTTCGAGACCCGGGACACCCTCTTTGTTCAGGTCAAGTGCTCACTTTCCCAGCCTACCCCATCTGTAGGGCCAGACTCACAGCATCCAGACCCACCACCTCCTTTGGGACGACTCCTCCTAACCCGGAGGCGGGGCAGCACAGGGGACACCAGTTCTTAGAGAAGTGGACAGTGCCTTGAGTCATTTCCCTGTGATTCTGCGCCTGCCCCCACAGCACTGGCCCCACGGATCTGATAAGCAGCAGAATCTTATCAGACGCTTGCTCAACTCCCTTTCTTGTTTTCCATCTTTAAATCTCTCTCCCCGTTGGCCTGGTGCCTTTGGGCTTTTTCCCCTTTTCTTTCTGGAAGGGGAGGAGACGCTTGGTATGGAAGGTAGAGGTCTTTCTCTGAGCTCCTCAGCTGACCCATGACCGTTGTGCTCCCCAGGCTGCCTTGCAACACGGAGTGATTGCTGGCCGCAGGGGCTTCGGGAGCATCTTTGTGGTGGCCAGCGGCAATGGCGGTCAGCACAACGACAACTGCAACTATGATGGCTACGCCAACTCCATCTACACCGTCACCATAGGTAGTGGCCTGGCGGTTGTGTGTGCGTGAGTGCTGGTGTGCGTCACTCCACGAGGAGGGGACTCTATTCTGGTGTGTGGGGGACTCAGCGGGGAGGAGGTTGTGTGTTTTGGGGTATGTATCCCTCGGTGGTAGAGGACTTCCATATTTTGGGGTATGTGTGTCCCTCCGTGGGAAGGGGGGAGGGGCCGTGGGTTTGCGGGGTGCCCTGGCTTCCATGGTGTCTGTCTGTGTGAGCATGATCTTGTATTCAGAGCCATATAGTTAGGAGGGACTAGCCCTGCTTCAGGGGGTCTCAGGACTTCCTTAGATGTCACCATACCCCAGGAACACTTTCAGCCCGTCATCTGGTTAGGCCTCTGCTCCAGCCTCCCTTCCCATGGGCCACTTGGCTCCTGCTTGAAGCCTTCCCTGACCCCTACGAGCCTGAATGAAATGCCCGTCCCCGTGTTCCCCACCACAGCATCTGCTGCCCCGGTTGCATTTACTTACCTTCCTCCCTGACTTTTGGCTCCTTGAGCTCTAGACCATGGCCTTTTCCATGTGGCCACGATGCCTCTCCCACTGTGGGACCCGCAGTAGATCATTAATGAGTGAATAAACGTGGAGAGTGGTGAATGTGTGAACAGATGAGTAGTTCTCAAGGGAAACACCCCCAGTTCTACCGTGGAGCCTCCTGGAAGAACGGTACTAGGGCCCAGAATCCCCTCTACCATTTGAGGTTGCCTGTTCAGGTGAGGCGTATGTGCCCTCTGAGGCACTTGGGCCGTGAAGATCATTTTTTAAACTCAGGACAGCCTCCCAGTTGATAACTGATATCATCAGGCCCCTGGCGCGCATCTCCTCTGCTCTGCCCCCAGGCGCTGTGGACGAGGAGGGGCGGATGCCTTTCTATGCCGAGGAGTGTGCCTCCATGCTGGCGGTCACCTTCAGTGGTGGGGACAAGATGCTCCGAAGCATTGTGAGTGACTCCTGTGCCCTGCGCTCCCTGTCACTGTCCCCCAGGACACCCCTCAGGCAGCACGGCTGTATTTCTCAGGGTCCCTGCTCCCCCGCCCTGCCCCGCCCCGCCCTGCCCCTCCAGTTCCTCTTCCCCAGCAGATCGGGGTCTCAAAGGTCATGCCACTGTTGGGAAATCAGAACTAGGACCCTGAACAAACCTATATGTGGTTTTTACCCTCAGCATTTTAACTTACAAATATATATATTTTTATAGAGACTAGTACGCCTCACCCTGATTAAAGAACTCTTTTGAAATGTCTTCTTTTGGTGGAATTAGGGCTTTGGCTAATTCCTGTGGGCTTAGGAAAGAATCTTCATTCCATTGCTCTTCAGCCCTTACGTAAATACTATGAGTTCTGGTCACGTTCCTTATCGGGAGTAAAGCAAGTGGTTGTTTTCATGGGATGGGCGGGAAAAGGAGTTTGGGAACTGTCTGTCAACCCAAGAAACACTTCTTTCCTTGGAGCTAGAATTGGAGCCATGTCCAGCAGGGGAGTGGAGCAGGGGAGTGGAGCTTCTCACTCTGGGAAACCTTTTAAAGAATTCACGGTCTGCTGCCCACACCCGCCTGGCTTAGCTCCATCCCGGCAGGTTCAGGCCAGGTCTCTGGACTGGGACCCCAGAGCTCCAGGGAAGAGCTGGGCTGGAGCCTGGGAGTGTCCTCCTTCTCCAGTGGCCTAGGGACAGACGTCTCTCTGGGGCCGCTTTGTCTTCCTGCCGGGTCACATTCCTTCTCCAAAACTGAAATTCTGTTTTGCCAATAAGTGACTTCTGGCCAACACACGGTTCCAAGGCCCTGTGCCAGTGGCCCTCTGCCTCCTGTCCCTGCCCAGGGAGAAGGAAAAAGGGAGTGGGCTAAAGGAAACATATCAGAGAGGCTTTGCCCAGCAAGCAGGCATCGGGTTCAGAGGGCCCCCCCTCCCCAAAGGCCAGGCTGGGTGAGGAGAAAGAGCAGGACCAAACTGTGCTCTTGGTGCCCTGGCAGAAACTGGGGAGCCCACTCGCCAAGGCCTCCCTAGCATGGTTGAGACTTGCTCAGCAGTGCCTGGCTGTTCTAACTCCCCTCCCCTTCCTACCCCTACCCCCGCCTCCACCTGAACTGTCACTGGCCCAGAAGTGAGAGGAGTTTGTGTAGCCAAGCTCCCAGCTTCAGGATGTCCTTGCCTTGGAAACCCCGCTGCCAGTTCCCGCTCAGTGACCAGAGGTCTCCTTGGGGGCAGGGCGAGCAGCCTGCACTATTCCCGCACTGGGCGCCTGGGGCGCCCCCCTGGACTTTCCCAGGGCTGCCTGGGGCTCCTGCCACCCTAGGCATGTTCACGGCCCTCACAGCTACCCCTGAGACTGTCCCCGTGACACTGTTTCCTTAACAGGAAAAAACCCAATCTGCTCCCTGGCACAGACCAGCCTTCCCAGTCTCGTTGAGGCTACAACTTGGAGGGCTTTTTCCTTTTTCTTTTGGGAGCACACGGTGTCTGAGTGAAAATTACATCTCTTGGCAGCTGCTGTAACAGCTGGGAGGGAAGCAGTGAGTACAATGGTGAAAGGGCAGTTCTTGGCAGAAGTTAGCACCCTGGTATCTGACCCAGAGAGAAGCCTGGAAGGAAAAAATTCTCTAGTCTTAACATTGGCCCCATGTCCCAGATCCAAAGAGCCACAGCGTGGGGCAGATTCAGGCAAACCCTTTATGGCTCCAGGGTTGATTAGAGCATGAAAAGAAGAGCTTGATGCCATCTCTCCCCAATAGGTAACCCCCCTTCCCCGCCCCCACTTACTGTCGCCTCCCACCTCAGAACCACAGGTAGAGAAGGGGGGCTCACGGGAACCACACTGAGGCACCAGGCCCAGAGCCGTGAGGCAGTTTGGGCCAGGGCGGGCAGGCCAGGTAGACACAAAGCCCACACTGAGCTCACAGGGTAGGCAAAGACTCAGTTCCCTCTCCCTGGGAACACACTCCCTTTGTTCCCACTGATGTCACTCCAGCCCCTGTTGCCAAACTGCCAAGTTGGATTTCCTTGAATGGTGCCGTCACTGTTGTCCCGCTCAGCTGAGGCCCGGGAGCTCCCCCAGCCACTTCCTCTGCCTAGCATGGCCGCAGGGCTTGGAGGGTCAGGGTGGGGAATTTGGGAAGCTGTTATTGGAGAAGCAGGAATCAGGAAGGCTGTCCTCTGCACGTAAGGCATCTCCCACAGCGCTCTCTCCTTTCTGCCTGCAGCCAGACCCTCCAAAGTAGCTCTTTAGTCTTTATTCATCTTGTCTCAGTTCTCCAGAGCTTGTCCTGCCGGGCCTTGAAGGGTTAAGATCTCCTTTGTGCTGACCCGCTAGTGGGCCTCCTTCTGGTCAGAGGTTCGGTTCTCACAAGGGAAGGGCCCACCTGGGAGGCTTACTCTGAGCGCCCCTCCCAGTCCCCCGCATAGCACCCGGGCACTCTGTGTCTAACCCTGCCCTACCCCTATCCACTTCCCAGGTGACCACTGACTGGGACCTTCAGAAGGGCACAGGCTGCACCGAGGGCCACACTGGGACCTCGGCCGCGGCCCCCCTCGCGGCGGGCATGATAGCTCTGATGCTGCAGGTGCGGCCATGCCTCACGTGGCGGGATGTCCAGCACATCATTGTCTTCACAGCCACGCAGGTGAGACCCAGCCGCCTTCCCCACGCTTCTGCTTCCGTGCACGTGCAGGGAGCAGGCGGCTTCAGACTCGCCCAAACGTGAGGTGCCAGATGCTTTCCAGAGTTGCCGGTGTGTAGAACAGGTGCGAGTCAAGATCTCAGGCCCAAACTCGTTCATACCTGCTCTGCCTGAGCCATTTCATCTGCCGAGGAGCAGGCCGGGCTCCCTTCCTCCGGGGCCTGTGACTCCTGGCTCCCTCTCCAGGAGCAAGCCTGGAGGGTGGTGACATCATGGGGCTTGGACCTTTCGTTCCGACTCTCCTTGGGGAACCCATTCCCCTCGGCCCGAGTGGGAGTGTGGCCCAGGTCAGCCAGCAGGGGCAGCAAGGAAACCAGAGTTATGTTGTTGACCTTGTAGTTGCCCCTTGAACAACATGGGTCTGGATGCATGGATCTGCTGTAAATGTATTTTCTTTTCCTCAAGATTTTCTTAATAACATTCCCTTTTCTCTAGCTGACTTTACTGTAGGAATACAATACATTATCAATGTGACATACAAAATTTGTGTTTATCAACTGCTTCCGTTCTCCGTAAAGCTCCTGATCTGCAGGAGGCTATTAGTAGTTAAGGTTTGGGCAGTTAGAAGTTATACGTGGAGTTTCGGCTGTGTTGAACTGACTTGTTCGAGAGTCAGGCGTACCTCGGAAATCCCTGAGACTAAGCGGCACCTCTGTTCTCGCAGTACGAGGATCGCCGTGCCGACTGGGTCACCAACGAGGCCGGCTTCAGCCACAGCCACCAGCACGGATTCGGCCTGCTCAACGCCTGGAGACTCGTCAATGCAGCCAAGGTGAATGGGTGTTGGCAGCTCAGGGACCCCTGCCTGGCAGGATGGGGGGCTGGGGGGGGGGGGCAAATGCCTAAAACCTTGCCTGGCACGTCGTAGGCACTTAATAAATGTTCTTCGTTTCATTTACCCTCATGCCATCTGATACCCATTTTTCAAACGGAGAAGCAGGCTCAACATGCTCATAGAAGTTTCTGAACTGTTAGCGAGTATAGCTTGGGGCTCCCAGGGTGCTCTGGTCATCCTCTCGCACCCTGGACGCAGCCACTCGCTCTGGTGCCGTAGGGAGCGCTCCTGGGTGTCAGCAGGAGCCTCGGGAGTGAAAGGAGGTGATGAGGACAGGAGAGAGGAGAAGAGCTGGGCTCTGAGAATCGAGTGGATGAGTGCGCGTGGCCCATCTTGCTCATTCACCACCACCCCTTTCCTTTACTAGATCTGGACCTCTGTCCCTTACTTAGCTTCCTATGTCAGCCCTGTGTTAAAAGAGAACAAGGCTATCCCGCTGTCCCCCCACTCACTGGAGGTCCTGTGGAATGGTAAGTAGTCAGCAGAAAGGGGGTTAATCTCGGGCCTGAGGTTTGGGGCGGGGTGCCGGGGAAGTCCAGCTCGTTGGCCCTGCCCGACTCTGGCCCCTTCCTTTAGGAGCTGAGCTCCAGGCAGACCTGTGGAGTTTTCTTTGACCATTTTAGGACATGTTGCCGCTTCTGACTTGGCTGGCCCCCTGGCTGCTTAAATAAGACCTTTCTCCTGAGTTACTAGTAGTGGAAGGAGCTGCTGAGCAACCGGTTAGAAGGGCGGGACGGGAGGAGGAGGAGGAGTGGCCCTGGGACTTGAGCCTCAGAGGCGGGACTTGAAAGATGCTGCTCTGACTTCCAGGCCGGGGACTAGCCAGGCAGTCCCCTTCAGCCCAGTGGCCTTTGGATGAAGAAAATGAATCTCTTCCTTTGACTCTCCGGCTCGTGTGATACAGAAGCCTGGTGGGGTGTTTGGGGCGGGACAGGAGGATGCCGATGTCTCCCCCCAGGAGCGGTTATCTGTCCTCTGTCCCCGCCTCCGTCACACCCAGGCTCCGTGGGGTTGTGTGAAGTGCTGCGGTTGAACCCCTTCCCGAAGAAGAGGGCAGCGGGATGGGGACACTTGTGCCCAGCAGCAGATTCCCCCGAGTTCCCGAGTGAGAGTTTCCATACTCCCAGCTCCGAGGAGGATTTTTTTTTTCCCTTAAAGAATTTTGCCAGGCAGGGTTATTTGCTATTTTTTGTGAAGATTGAAGCATGCCATGTTTGGGGCCCAAATTAGAACTCCGTCCTCACTTACCCTGGTTTGATCCTAGAGAGTGATCAAACCAGAGCAAGAACAAGAGGAGGAATGGCCAAAGAAGGGAGCCCAGAAGGGAGGGGCAGGGCAGCTTCCCTCCGGTGGTGGAGGTTTCCCCCGAGAAGCATTCCATTGTCTCTCTCCCTAACCGGTTAGTGTCTGTCACTTGCCCATTCCCTCTATGTGGAAGGAAATCCACGGGCCTGGTTCGTCACGTTTTCCGTAAAAGGAATGCTGTCTTGGAAAGGGCATCCGCCAAGGCAGAGAAGTCCAGGAACATTCCTGGGAATGCAATTCAGTCGGAACCCCTAGGCTTTGCACCGATGAGTCTTGGAGATAGTGAACCTTTTAATCAGGATCTCTCACCCAGCACTCCCCCACTGTCCTTTAAGTAACAAAGTAATGCAGAGTCCCACTTGCCAAATGGGAGTTAACTTAGAAGAGGGTTGGGGGCCTTTTCCAGCCTTTTCATCCTCTGCTTCCCACTGACCAGGGGACCTTGCCCCAGCACGGGTGACAGACCTCCCCAGCAACCGCTTCTTTGTCACTAGGAAGCATAAAAGCAAAGACATGTTGTCCTGAGCCCAGGAGAGTGGGAAATGGGCTAGTGGGCAGAGAGGATGAAGCAAAGGGAGGTGTAGACCCAGAGTTCTGCTAGTGTGGAGGGCAGCAGGCAGGACAGCTGCGAATTTCTGAGTTCAGCGAAGGTGTCTTCTCCTCTCTTGTGGCTCCATTTACCCTCCCGCAGGCAGGACAGAAAGTACAAGCCTGTGGGCGCACTTGGAGGTTGAAAGGACTGTAGTTAATATGGTTCACAGTGACTAGACAATCCACAGATACGCCTCTGTGACCAAGCTTGGTCTTTTCCCCCAGACCGGGGCGGGGGGCGGGATCGGTGTCGGAGGGCTCCAAGTCAGCTGTTTCTAAGAGGGAGGGAGCTGAAGGTCGCCGAGAGAAGAGAGGAGGTGCGGTACTGCTGACACTGTAGAGCGGTGGTGCCCCACAGAACTTTCCACAGTGATGGAAATGCTCTCTACCCACTGGCCGTGTGAGGGCTATTTGACACTTAAGATGTGGCTAGTGTGAGCGAGGAACTAAGTTTTAATTGTATCACATTTAACGTCACATAAATAACCGCGTGTGGCCAGTGGCCGACATGCTGGGCAGTGCAGTGATGGAGCCAGATGGAGGATGTGGGGGAAACGGGACTGGGGCCCCTCGGTTCCCGTAGAGCTGCCTCCGGGTCTGAAATCACTACCGGGGGCAGGAGGGGCAGTGGGGTTTGGGAGGAGTGTCTTAACCCACGAGAGTGTCTGCATGTCTTCAGGGAATTTTCTGAAGCCCCTTGTGGTTACCCTGTTACCCTACTTGAAGCCTGAGTATAACAGGCGGGGCCTGCTCCCTCTCTGTGCCTCCCCTGTCCCGCCCACCCTCTCCCTCTGCACTGACTCTTCTCCTGCCTTCACACATCTTTGCGTCACCTATGGGGAAACAAATGGAAGTCCCTGCCGGCCTTTAACCTGGAACCCTTAAAAGTGAATGAACTAAAGCCACCGGTCACTTTTTTTTTTTTTTTTCAAAAATTTTATTTATTTATTTGACAGAGAGAGATCACACGTAGGCAGAGAGAGGAGGGGAAGCAGGCTCCCGGCCAAGCAGAGAGCCCGATGCCAGGCTCAATCCCAGGACCCTGGGATCATGACCTGAGCCGAAGGCAGAGGCTTTAACCCACTGAGCCACCCAGGCGCCCCAGCCACTGGTCACTTTTATCACCCCCTGTCTCTACCACTGAAGACTTGGTTCCATGGCTCACAGTGCCCCCTTTCCCGGTCAGGCACGGGGGTTAGTTCAGAGTTCATCCTTCTCGACATTTCTGCCGCTGTGACCCAATTCACGGGGCCCTGGCAGTAGCCTCCCTCCTGTGCAGCCTCCCTGCTCTTATCTCTCCAGAGCCCTCTCTGAGCTCCGCTGCCAAGGTCCTCACGCCCTTTGTGGGCCCGGTCACCGCTCCCAGCCCGTGAGTGCCTCCTCATACTCCTCTGTGGCTCTGTCTCCTCCCTCAGGTCTCTCCCTCCGCCGTGCAGCACTTCTCATGACTTCCACGAATGATTCTTAGCTTGAAATCTCGTCCTCTGATCCCTTACCGGTGGGAGGGATAGAGATTGTCAGAGCTTCCCCAAGATCACGAGTGGAGGAAGCCCTGGGACCTTCTGGCCAAGGCGGGGGTCGGGGAGAGTTGAGAAAGACCCTGATTTATTCCCAAATGAGAATAATCAGACAGACGGTCCTCATCAGCTGGGACTTAAATGCTTCTTATGAGCCAAGCACTCTTCTGAGTGTTCCTTCATTTAACTCCGTAACTCACTTGGTTCTGGCGTCCCCACGTGCGCGGCCACCGGAGTCTGTCTGCACCAGTAGAAAGGGCGTGTGGCATGGCCCCACACATATCCCAACACAGACGGGCTCTCGTGGGACTCTTTTTGGATTCCATTCTGTTTCATGACGTTCTGGAACATGGCACTGACGCTCTGTGAGCCCCTTGTCTGCCACGTTAATGCTCTCCTCCCGCCATGCCATCGGTGTCCCCCTGCAGCTTCCTCTGCCTGCGTCACCGTGCAGTGTCGGTGTCCCACCAGCACATGTGGCACATCACAAATACGACATTTCAGATTTCACTGTCACCCTCCAAAAGCCAGCTTAGTTTCCAGGTTTCTCCCATTTTCTGTCAGAGTCCTTGCCTTGCTGTAGAGTCACACGCTTGAAGCTCTGTCGTGGTCAGCCACTCCGGATCCCTTGCTTCTCCCCAGGTCTTGCCCTGTCCGTTCCCATGCAAGGCCGTCTTTCCATATTTCCCTGCAATCTCTCTCCATCGATTCACTCATTCATTCTGCTAACGTGAGACCCAGTGAGACCCAGTTCGTTCCAGGCACTGCGTTGTTAAGTTCTGGGAAGTCAGAGATAAGACAGGATTCCTGCCCTTAGGACCTCACAGTCTGAGAGGGGGGAGGCAGCCTGTCTGCTGTAGAGATGACACAGTGTCAGAGAGAGAGAGAGACGACCCCCATGCAGGCAAGACAGGAGGGCTCTTAGAGAAGCTAGTGGCCGACCTGAGCCAGGGGAAGAGGTGAGGAGAGGGCCATCTAGAAGCAGGGGCCACATGTGTAGAGTCCACAGAACTTCAGGGAGCCTCGAGTTGAGTTGTGTGGCATGGCTGGGGCAGGGCCAGACAGAACTGCGTGTGCCTCAGTAAGGAAGTTGAATGTGACCTGGAGGTCTGTATGTGGGGGGCCTTTGAGATAAGTCGTCACGAGTTGCTGGTAGGGGAGGGTGAAGGAGACCAGTCCCTTGTCTTTCAGAGCTATATACTCGGTCTCTGCCTTCACATGACTCTGGGAAGGAGAAGTAAGGACTGTTAATGGAACAAGATTGGCTATAAATTGATAGATATTGGAGTTAGGTATTGAGAACACCTGTTCTATTTTTTATATATGCCTGGAATTTTCTGTAGTCAGAATGTATATGTATGAATGTATATACAAATATATATGTGCATTTATGTTTTTTAATATATAAAAAGATTTCCAAGTTTTTGAGCTTGAGCAACTGTCTAGTTAGTAGTGACATCAAATGAGATGAAGAACCCAGGCCCAAGAACAGATCTGGGCAAGGGCTGGGCAGTATGAAGGACCAAGGCCTGGAATTTGGCTCTGCTGTGTTTGAGGTTTCGGGCAACACCTAACGGTTATATCCAGAAAGCAGTGAGGAAGTAAGTTCAAAAGGGAAGAAAAGGTCTGGGGAGGAGGCCCTCAGGGTAGGTGGGCAGACAAAGGATAAAAGAGGACTGTATTAAGGGGTGGTGGTCCGAGGAAAGACCCTTCCCAAGGAGAACAGGAGGGATGAGATGGGCTGGTGGAGGAAGGTGGGGAGGAGGAAGTCAGGAGGCTGGTATCGTGGGAACTCAGGGCTGTCTCAGTGAGAGAGGGCAAGGAGACAAGGACGGAAGGGGCGGCCGGCCCTGGGTTTGCTGCACAGGCCCCTGGTGCCTTCGAGAACCGTTTCCAGGTACTCACAGGGGCAAACGCTCCATCGCAGCTTGTTGAGTAATTCGTAGAGGCAGGAGATTTCTGGTTAAAGATGGCAAATTGTTACGTCCTTTTATTTCTACTTTCTCCCAAAACCTCACCAAAATAAGAGTAAAGGAATAAAAATGGTATAAGCACCAGGACAAAGAGAATGGGAGAGAGACCTTAGCAAATGAGAGATTTCTTCACATTTTTAGAAGATGAAAAATGAATGGAGAAGTGAGCAGGACTGAGAAAATTGCATACCAAGTGTCTGCAAGAGTGATACTAAGAAGTAAGCCCCTTCATGCTCCAGAGTCCCAGCAGGCTCGGGACTCAGAAGTACCGTGTGCTCCAGGAGACAGTGGCGGGTATGAGGCAGAAAGTAGGGATCCGTAAAAAGGTAGATGCCAGGGCACCTTCTCCCATCCTTGGCAGCCAGATGATGTCCCTTGCTTATTCTGCCAGGAGTTGGGAAGTTTCTTTTTTTTTTTTTTTTTAATTTATTTATTTGTCAGAGAGAGGGAGAGAGAGAGAGCGAGCACAGGCAGACAGAGAGGCAGGCAGAGGCAGAGGGAGAAGCAGGCTTCCTGCCGAGCAAGGAGCCCGATGTGGGACTCGATCCCAGGACGCTGGGATCACGACGTGAGCCGAAGGCCGCCGCTTAACCAACTGAGCCACCCAGGCATCCTGAGTTGGGAAGTTTCTTATCCAGAGACACGGAATGTCCTGGAAGAGGGGGCCCCTCTCCTCCAAGCCAGCTGCCCAGATCCCAGGGCCCTGGCAGCCAGGAGATTGGTGGCTCCTCTCTGGGGCAATGGAAGGACCCCTCACCAAAAGCTGTTATTGGAGATACGGACACGGAGGGCTCCTCCGTGAACCAGTCCGGGGCCAGGCCGGCTGACTTTAGTTAGGGAAGCCTACCAGTACAAAACTCCACCATGCTTAGAGCTTCCAACTGGCTCTAAGCCAATACGGATCACTGGCTAGTGGGAGAAAAAAAAACAAAAACAAAAAACCTCCAAATCCTAAGGATGTTGTTTTTAGTCGCTAAAACTCAGCCAGACTGCTTATCCTGGGATACGGGATAGGTATGGGGATTGAGGAGAAGGTAGAGTAAGGATGCTTTCACACATTGCCTGAAGCTGGTGGGAGAGGCAGTGATTCCACAAGGAAGGATAAACCAAGGGAAGGAGAGGATGGGGGAGAGAGAAAGGGAGTGTAGGCCAAGAGGAGACAGAAGCCCAAGGCAGGGCAGCAGATGGGAACGGGAGCCAGGGAGCCCGAGATGGAGTTGCCGGGGAAGGTGGCACTGAGGGAGCTTCCCATCTGTTTGTTCATTTGAAGAAATAATAGAGGGGTCATGTGGTTCTTTGGTGCAGTTTGGGAAGCATGAGTGATAGGGGACATGGAGTAAACACAGGACAGTTACCAACTGCAGAGGGGACATCAGCAGATTGTTCAGAAAATGAAATATAATCATTATATACTACTTAGCTAAGTCTCATTTAAGATTTATAAGGTCATAGTAAGGAAACAAAATATTAATCTATTTAAAAATGGTGCTGTAATTATTTTGAGAGGACAGAGGGGACGGCAGGGTAGGAAGAAGGTCTTGGTGTGGTATCAAATCCTCACGGGCTGTAATTAGAAGTCGATATATAATGTCTAAAACTGACAAACCATGAAATAGTAACACATGCCTATTATTTGGGAATGTGAAGGTAGATCCCAGAAGAAAACAACCAAAAGCAATAAAAAGTGTTTGCTTCTGGGCAGTGGCTCAGGAAGATGGTGAGGAATGGGGTAGGAAATTGTTCTTTCACTTTTAAAACCATGTATACTGTCTTGACAGGAAAAAAATGTTAAGAGTGAATGGGAGGGTAAGAAGTAGAGATAGAGAATGTAGACATCTTTTCCAAGAAGTTTACCAGGAAAGGAAAAGACGTAATATCTGATAATTACATAGTCTTAATACTCGGTATAGGTCTGACTACTTCATGGGTATGAACTAATATAATCCTCCTGTCAACCCTAGGAAGTAGTACTGTTACTCTCCAAGTGTTCCAGATAAGGAAATGAATCCGATCCTCAGAGCTAGGACAAGACTGAGCTGGGATTTGAACCCAGGCTGGATGGCACCAGAGCCCACGTTCTTCACGCGGTGGGCAGAAGAGAGTGAAGGGTTGAGAAAGGGTTTATTTGTTTTTGGTTTTCATCTGTAGCAGCAAATACATAAGAAGATCAGGCCAAAAAGATGGCTAATGGGGCTGGTCCGATGTTGGACTCTGGCCAGACAGTTGCTGTGGAAGGAAAAGAAAACCAACGAAGCCTGAGAGAGTAAACAAGAGGGTGTTGGAGAGCCGAGCTGTGGGATCTGAGCTGTTATTAGAGAGGAGCTGGGCCGGGGCCCAAGGAGATGAAGGAACGGAAGGGATCAAGCAGAGAGTGAGGAGAGCGGAGAGATGAGAAGTCCTTGTGCTCAGAGAAGGTGGGTGGGACATTGGCTTGGAAGACTTGCCAGGTGGAATGAAAGACCATTCACACGTGCACACATCTATGCCCAGAGAGAGGTCCAGATCAGTATTTCCCAACATGTTATCAAGAAGTATGAGAACTTCTTTGTCGTCATTTTGCTCAGCAACTCCTCTGATTGGTTGTCAGCTAATTGGCATTGCTTATCTGATGAAACCCACAAAGAGAGTTTCTAAGCTCTTTGGGAGTGAGGCAGTGCTGGATAATGACATGGCCCGGGGTGTGGTCATGGAAGTGGGTGCTGACGTAGGGAGGACCGAGGTAGTAAACAGTATGAGGTCACGACGACATGGGACAGCCGTCCTCTGGGTGCAGTGTGATAGTGGATGACGGGAGCTGGTGCATTTCTGTGAGCGAACTGAAGTGGGGCTGATCGGGAGGCCTGCGGGCACAGGGCCTGGAAGGACAGAAGGTGGTGTCACGGGTTGAACCTTGCCTCCCGTCTTCCTTCCGTGTAGCTGTCCACCACCCTGGAAGGTGGAGGTGCGGGTCTCCGCCTCGCCTGTTGGAACGGATCAGTAGGAAGAAGTGCTTTAGAAAGAACAGTGTCTCCTTGCCCCCTAATTTTCCACCATCCCCCAACTGAGGAATTCTTCCATGGCAGTCATTTGCATTTTTCTTAAACTTTGTTTTGAGATAACTGTGGATTCAGAGGGAACTGCAAAGCAGTGCTCAGGGGAGTCTCATGCACTCTTCTCCCCGCATGAATGTCTGTAACGATTCCAGGCCAGTAGCAAAACCAGTAAAAGGACATGGCTATGGTCCATGAAGGATACTCAGACACACACTCCTGTTTGTACGGGTGTGTATGTGTGTCAAGGTGGGGGCGGGACTCCCTCACAGGTTTGCCACACCTGGAGCCTTGGGTACCCACCACTACCACTAAAACCCAGGCCACCCCAGCCTCACTAGACTCCGTCGTGTCACTCCTTGGTGGCCGTGCCCATCCCCTCAGCCCCATCCCTCGTGCCTGGCAGCCACTCACCTAGCAGCCAGCTCCACGCTTGTATCATTCACGAGGATCACGCAGCGGAAGTCACGCTCTGCGTATCCTTGTGAGACAGGCTTTTTTTTCATTCAGCACCATTTCCTCCAAGTGTATTCCATTGACTAGTTTTTTAGAAATTTGTACTGCCTTCTGTATGAAACACGTTCATTTCTCCCCTGCCTTTGGGCCAGCTCCCCTCCTGGAATATACCACTGCCCACAGCACTCTCGACCGGGCCGTGTTCGTCCCCTTCTGCAGAGACTCTCCCTGCCCCGTGCCTAGAGCCTCTCTGTTTTAGCATCAGTTATGTACCCCTCACACCATCTCGTTCTCCCCTTGCAGGTAGAAGGCAGAGATCATGTCCAACTTACCTTTCTATCCCCAGCATCTAGTACAGTGCCTGAAATGTAGGAGGTACTCAGTAAATTCTTCTTTGAATTTATGGCTGAATGAATGGTTGAAGCTGCCCTGTTTGGTTCTTACGTTGGGTCTTGAATATGTGATCTTCCCAATGAGACACTAACTGAGATTTTCAGCCCCTTGAAATCAGCCACAACATCCCATTCACTCGCCTGCGCTGGGTCCCAGTTAGGGCTGCGTTGGGTATCTGTATGTGGGTTCAGTGAGTATGTGCCTTTGTGTGTGTTGGGAGGAAGTGAGGGCGTAAGTGTTGATGGGGCTGGTTCCCCAGCTGCCCAGCCTGACTTCCCACAGTCAGCAGGACGGACCTGGAGATGTCGGGGCTGAAGACGCTAGAGCACGTGGCAGTGACAGTCTCCATCACTCACCCACGACGTGGCAACTTGGAACTGAAACTGTTTTGCCCCAGTGGCATGATGTCCCTTATCGGCGCCCCCCGCAGCATGGACTCGTACGTATGCCTGCCCGCACCTTCTGAGCTTTTTTTTGGCAATGAGGGTCTTTGCAAGGAAAAGATAGAGAAAAAGCGGACAGGGACACTGTCCTCAGGTGTCAAGGTCCTGGCTGACTGTGGTGGCGGGAAGCCATTTCCTACCTGCTTCGTAGAGGTCATTTACAACGTGCTAAGCACTGCACTGGACAGATACTTCCTCTAATCCTTACAAGAACGACGCAGAGGAGACTTTACCCTTTTTACAAATGAGGAAACAAGTCACAGAGCTAGTAAGTGCCTCAGGAAGTAACAGTAAGCCCAGACCTGTCGAGCTCCCTGACCTGTGCTCATCTGCTTTTCCCACTAGCACATACTGACAAGTCCCTCAACTCGTGGGATCCCCGGGGAAGGGACAGCACTTGGGGACCCCTCATGGCGCGCTCTCCAGTAGCTGGAGCTCTGGCCACAACAGCTATATTCTGATGGCTCCTACAGTTAGAAATCATGTTTGTGGCAGAGGGTCGGTTCCCTGCCCCACATCTTCTGGATTTTCTACTCTTTTCTTCCCCCCAGAGACCCAAATGGCTTCAATGATTGGACCTTCTCCACTGTGCGATGCTGGGGGGAAAGAGCAAAGGGGATTTACAGACTTGTGATCAGGGATGTAGGTAAGCCTGCCCCCCCCACACACACTTCCCCCCACCATCTGGTCCCTCTGGAGCTCAGAGTCCCTGCAGAAACCGCCCCATGGAGAATACTGCCATTGGACCGACAGGGCAGATGCCGAGAAATACACCCCATCTAGAACACGGGCCCTGAGATCTGAGACTGTTCATTGATCCTACCTCTCATGTTCCTTGGAGAAGTGACTGATCCATTTTTCCTCAGGATAGCAACAAAAATTCCTTGTTGAAACCACATTTCAAGTCCTTTCACATATAACCATCCTTCGACCAGCCCTGGTAGGCAGGTAAGGTAAGGCAGGACTAATTTTCACCATTTTTTTTGTTTTCTTTGTTTTTGTTTTTGTTTTTGTTTTTTTCCTTTGTTTTTTAACTGAGGCCCACCCAAGGTCTGAAGTGACTGGCGCAAGGTCATACACTATTCCAGTGAGAGAGTGGCAACCGAACCCCACTCTCCTGGCTTCCTGCCAAGTTAGGTATTCACTAGACTGCTGGTTTTCAAACCTTGCTTTAATTTAGTAGAAGGACATTTTTTTTTTTCCCAAGCAAAATCCCAACTGAAACCCTAAAATGTGAACGAGAGAAAGTCAGACCGTCTTTGCTTCGGAACCACACCTTTCAGCCTCGCTGTCTCCGTCCCTGAGGGCCCCTGCGAAGCACCTCTGTAGAACCCCTGGGCAGTGGACCGTGTGGCCGAGTCCCCCCCAGAGGCCGGGGGGCGGGGGCAGGCAGGGCCTCTGCTGTTTGCGCAGCCAGTGTAGGGGCCGGGCTTACGGACTGCCCCGCTTGCGGCTCTAGGAGACGAGACACTCCAGGCTGGCGTCCTCCGGCAGTGGCAGCTGACCCTCTACGGCTCTGTGTGGAGTCCAGTGGACATCAGGGACAGGCAACGGTGGGTGCCAGACGCAGGTGCCGGGGGGAGGCAGCTCCTGGGGCCCAGAGAAGCCACGCAGGGAGCTCCGCCACCCTGGGACTCCTTCTTGCTGTGGGCCTTCCTCCCTCCCCCGCTGTGAGGTGGGAGAACCAGTGAGGGCAAGGGGTCAGGGAACCAAGTTCCGGAGGGCGTCCTCATCTCTTTTCTTCTGCACAGACTACTAGAAAGTGCCATGAGTGGAAAATACCTGCATGACGGCTTCACTCTGCCCTGCCCTCCTGGGCTGAAAATCCCCGAGGAAGACGGTTACACCATCACCCCTAACACCCTCAAGGTACGAGGGCCCAGCCTCCAGCTCCAGGCAGGTGGGCGGGCAGGAGTGTCCTGGGGGGTACTGGGGTACCTTGCTGGGGTACTCCAGGTGACTTGAGAAGTGACGGGTTGCGAGGAGCTGGCTGGGCCCCCACTGGACTACTGGCTCTAAGAGGGCACTTCTTGGGTGGGGGCAAGTGCTTTGGGGTGGGAGAGGCAGTCCCTGGAAGGTGACAGATTTTCTGAGCTCGTTGTTCTGGGTTGAGAAAAGCCACAGGCTTTGGGAAACCATCCCTAACTTGGGTGCTTGACTTTTCCCCAGACTCTGGTACTGGTAGGCAGTTTTACCATCTTCTGGACCGTGTACTACATGCTGGAAATCTATCTGAGCCAGAGGAATGTGGCCTCTCACAGAGTTTGCAGGAGTGGACCCTGCCACTGGCCCCAACAAAGCCAAAAATCCAGGGAAGAGGGGACAGAGCTAGAATCAGTGCCACTCTGCAACAGCAAGGATCCAGACGGAGTGGAGACAGAAAGTGAGGGCCCTCCCACCACCTCTGATCTCCTTGCCCCAGACCTGCTGGATCCAGGGGCCTGGGGCCTATCCCAGGACAGGAGTACCCTGAACTGCCCTCATCATCACCTAGCCCCACACCTGCTGCAGGGGAAAGAGGAGCAGATTTGCTGACCCAAGGCCCAACAGGCCCAACATGGGATAGGCTCTTCCTTCCCAAAGCCAGGGAAGCTTGGAAGCCTGCTCTGAAGTCCCGGGAGCCCCGGAGAGAAGGCAGCCTGATGCTAACATCAGGAATCCACAGGCTGGAGAGCACCCTCTGACGACGTTCAGGGAGGCCGAGGGCCTTCTTAAGGTGCAGCGACAGAGGAATCGTGCCGTGTGAACAGTGTGGCCACGGCCGCTGATCTTCCTCCGACCGGACAGGAGCTTCCGGTCAGAAGGTCTTGACCAAGGGCTTGGCGCCCCCCGCCCCCCATGGGGCAGGCCTGCCTCCTCATTTCTCCTGGGCAAGCCGGATCACGGGGACCCTCACCCATGTGTGGGTGGGACGGGGGCTGCTATGGCCAGAGGAGCCTCTCCACAGAAACGTCCCCAGGGTCACAGGGGAACAGGGTGAAGGCTGGGAAGAGCCCGTGGGTAAATGCCAGTCCTTTTAATGACCCAGGACCTAGAAAGAGCAATCTTTTCCTGTCCTTCCCTCCCCTTCCTGCCTCTACCTGGAGCCTAGGATCTACTGGTATGATAGTTAGCCCTCGGCCCAGCACACTCACCCTGAAACCTGCTGCCTCCTTAAGCCCTGATCAGAAGCCAACCTTGAACACAGCCCCGGACTCCTTCACCATCACCTCCCACCCTCCACCCTGAGGGATCGGTACGATGCTCCTGGCAAGGCCGCGGCGTGGGTGCGGCTCCCCAGGGCCTGCGAGGTGGGTCTGCAACAGTACTACGACAGGGGTCTGCCACTGCCACTCCAGCCCTGCGAACGCCCTGTCTTCCTCTGCAAAGCGCTCAGGGAAATGGCCTCACCCGCTGGAGGCCAGCTGTCTGCCTGACCAGCTAGGACTCCTCCCAGCCTTGGCCTCCTCCCCTCTTCTGGGCTAGTTGGTTGATCTAAATTTTTTTTTTTTACGCTTAAGATTTGGGTTTCTCTTTTCACAGCAACATTTGGTTGAATGTTTTTCTGCACAGCTTTTCCAAAATAAAAACCTTCCACGCAACTCTGCCTCTCCCCGTCCCCTTTCATCTGCCTCCCAGAGCTCATGAATGTCGCTCCTCTTGCCTTCGGTCCCCGGTCCCTGAGATTCACTCCTGCTCTGCCTGGGCCTCTGAAGGAAGCCGAGCCCCCTGGGATCCTTGAATTGGAAGGGTCCTTCAGAGCTGACAGCCAGGAAAATGTAAATGTTCCCTGCCTCTTGCCTGCTCATAGCTCGTGGAACCAGAAGTAACTAGGGCAAATCAAATTCTGCCAGCCAGGCCTGAGAAAAGATTGATGTATATATTTGTTTCTTTTTTGAATTTCAACCTCCAAAATACTCCAGCAAAAAAAAAAAAAAAAAAGGGGAGTTTGGGCTGGGTTTCCTTCAACGGGAATCTGCGGCCAAGGAGGATGGTGGACTTGCCCCTACCAGCCGCCCCGGGCTCATGTCCCCCCTCCACTGCCCGGCCCAGGGTGGCGAGAGATGGTGGGAGATGGTAGGGGAGCTGGGAGGAGGGTTAGGGGAGTGGTGCTTTGGGATAAGAAGTTGGGCTGAGGCTGAGGGGTGGGGGGAGCTGCCCAAGTGTGGTCACCTTTGCTCAGTGACGGAGCCTCAAAGCATGGCCCGGGGCTGAAGGAACTACACGGTGTGGGTGAGCAGGCTAGGCAGGATGGCTGCGGCCGGCGAGCTGGGCAAGGGCAGGGCCAGGGGCTGGCCCACTCCCTCTAACTGATGATCTGCCGAGGTCGTCCGTAGCCCGTCATGCCAGCCTGGGAGGCCCCTCTGTTGCTGCCCATCTGTAGGCCAATGACATGCTTGCCCTCCTGCAGTTGGCTCTCTGTGAATTCCCTCTTATGCTCCTGGGCTTTCCTAGAAGCAGGAAAACCAGGATAAAGGCTCACCAGGACTGCACATTCTCCACCTGGGTTCTCTTTCCTCTGTCAGTCCTAGCCTCATCCCACGTCCCCCATCTCACTTCTCTTGCTTCCTTCACCTTGCGTGTCCCATGGGCCGTGGACACTGGCAAGCAGCAGGGACCCATCTTCCCCTTAGCCCCGACCTTCACTTTGTACCTTCCCAACTATCTGCTGCCTCAGGTTAGCCCAGGCCACCTCCCATCTCACACAGAGATACATGCTTAGTGCACAAAGAACCCTGGTGGCCACGTACTTCATGAACCAGTTGGGGTCTCCACGGTAGTGCCCATCATTCTTGGTCACCGCCAAGCTGCCCAGGGCCATCAGGGTCCTCTGCACTGCTGCCAAGTCTTTGCCTGGGAGAATAAAGAAAGGAATGGGCGGGGGGTGAACTTCGGGTCCACGTCCACAGGACTCCACAGCAGGGCCTGCCCCCCCCTCAGAAAACTGGCCAACCGGGGGATGAGGAGGCTGCAGCAGATCCTACGATGCCCTCGAGTGTGGCTGGCATTCTCGGCACATCCCATTCCCACTCTGCAGACGTGTGGTGGCATGCTTGGACCACTCCTTGTCCCCTCTGCCTCAGCTTCCTGTCCTCCACCTGCCGCCTCCATCCCTCTTCTCTCTGTACCTTCAAAGAGGTCAACAGTCTGGAACATGTCAGTCTTGGTGACCCCGTAGTCCTCCGCTGCCTTCAGGAACTGAGCCACCTGCTCCATCTGCTTGAAGACCATGGACGGAGGGTTGTCGGGCACCTTCACTGGCTTGGAGCCGTCAGGATACAGGCTGTTCACCAGCTTGCTCAGAATCTGCCAGGCACAGAACACAGCTTGGCACTCGGCTCGGGGTACCTGCCCTGCAAGCCCAGCAGGATGGCGAAGCCCCAGCCCCCCCTCCTGGGGTGCCACTCACCACGCCGTTCTTCAGCCAGACCTGGAAGCCCAGGCGCCCGCGGTCCGGGCGCCCCACGTCGGGGCCGCACTGCACTATGATCCACTCCACCAGCCGCTCCTCCAGCTCCTCGTCGTACTTCTTCTCGATTTTGGATTGTACTTCGCGGCTCATGCCATAGGAAGGACCCTTGTTGGCCATGTTGTGAGAGAGCTAAAGCAGCGCCGGCCAGAGAAGGGAGGTCAGAGGGTCAGAGAACCGCTCGGCTCTCGCTTGTGCTAGGCAGGCCTTGGAGATCCAGCGGGAATGGGGGGGGGGGGGTGCCCATCCGTCCTAGACATTGATTTACCTCCCCTGTTTTCCTCATTTTGTTTTCTGGCACTGCCCATCATCCCCTCCGTCCAGGGATGGGGAAACAGGAAACCAGTTCTTTGGAAGTCCAGAGCAAGGATAGTAAACGGACTTCGTGACAACCAGACAGTGGCTGGCATCTTAGCTATGCAGCACGGATGGTCTCTGCCCCTGCCACGTGAGCGCAGCCTCAGACAACACATAAACAAGGGAGCATGGCTCTGAGGCAGTACAACTTGACAAGCAGCAGGCTGCATTTGGCATACGGGCCAGAGTTTGACAACCACTGCTCTAGCGCCTTCTTTCTTTGCCAAGACTGGCCACAGAGGCACTGGAGGCCACAGAAGAGGCCACACCACCCTCTCCCCTGGCACCGAAAGAGAGCAGCAGGTTTCCTTGTCCAGGTAGGCGTGAGGGGGATTGCTGGTTCCGCCTGAAGTTACAGTTACCTTCTCCCTCCGCTTTAGCGTCTAGCCCCAAAGCTGGAACTGCAGAACGCCTGCTCTTTGCCAGCTCAGCTTGGCCTCCAGCCTGCAGCTGCCGAAGAGGTTCCAGCTTACCCACCCCTGGCAAGGTCTAGGAAGCCGGTAGAACCCGCGAGCCTTTGGCCAAGAAGCCACACTTCCTCAGGTGGCCGAGAAGAGAGAGAGAGAAAGAGAACTGACAGACCTACGGACTTCCCCTTGTGCCCCGGGCTCCCGCCACCCTAGTAGCTGAGCAACTGAGGAGGCAGAGCCCTCCAGGGACCCCCCAGAGCCAAGAATCTGCCAGCCAGAACATGGGGAGCCCTTCCCTGTGTAGACCAGCCGCCAGCTGCTGGCCTGAAGGCCTGGGGCTGGCCCTGCTCGGGAAAGCCTCGTAATGTGGAGGAAAGGCTGCAGGAGCAGGGCCTGCAAGGTGGCTGGTCCGAGGAACCCGACCTGGCTGCAGAGGTCACCCAGGGGTGGTGCCCAGAGCCCCCTGGGAGAGCCCTCCCTCCGAGAAAGGTACCAAATGAGGCCAGACCCATCGCCTGGCCTCCGAGAAGTCAGAGGTTGGGAGGGAGAGAATGGTCTGAGGATGGGGGTAGTCAGCACGCTGCCCCGACTCTCTCTCTGGCCAGATTCAGACCTTCTCCCCACTCCCCACCACCCTGGAAAGCCGAGTGAAAATTCCAGGTCAGCTGCCCTACCCTTCTTTCCCCTCCAGCTGACAACTTTCCTGCGTTCAAGCTCCCAGTCTGGGCCCCGGGGAGGTGGGGAGCTAGCTCAGAGTGCTCTGCCTTCACCGAGCCACTGTCTTGTTAAGTTGCCTCCTGCTGATGACCTGGGAAAGCCAGACCCTGACCCAGGGACGAAGACTATTCTTCCCACGCTGCCCTTCACTCCTTTTCCAAGGCACCCCCTGAGGGGACAGCAAAGGTTGAGACAAAGAACTCTAGATGGACTCATCTAAACTCTCCCTTCTCTCAGGATGTGTAAAGCCCCAGAGGGCTGGGCCACCTCTGAGCACCACCACCCATCTCCCCTGCCAGCTGACACCCAGAGAATCCCAAAGCAATCTCTGCTCTGTTTCCCTATAAACAGCCTAGCCCCTTCCTTCCCCACCTGCTTCCCTGCTTCCCAACCACTGGGGGGCAAAGACTAGTGGTCAAAGCCCATGAGTCAGCTGGGACCAGGTACCTTGGGCCCACCCTTCATCCTGGCCCCGGCTCAGCCTTCACCCCACCAGCCCAGGCAGGCAGGCATCCCTGTGGTCCAGGCACCCACCACCTTCCGCAAGCCCCCCC
>PISX010006140.1:0-100430 GCA_004024625.1 Mellivora capensis
GAATTAACTGCAAGACTAAAGAATCATGGGGAGAAAGCCATGAATTCCGTGCATTGCTTTCTCCTCCTCTGGAGTTCTGCTGCTCTCCTTGTTAAGTGAACTTGGTCTTGGCTGGATTTCTTTTGATCTTCTGGGGGAGGGGCCTGTTGTAGTGATTCTCAAGTGTCTTTGCCCGAGGCAGAGCTGCACCGCCCTTACCTGGGGCCGAGCTGAGTAATCCGCTTGGTTTCGCTTTCGGGAGCTTTTGTTCCCTGAGCGCTTTCCGTAGAGTCAGGAGGACGGGAATGAAAATGGCAGCCTCCTAGTCTCCGGCCTGGAAGAGCTGAGATTCGGGGCTCCACTCCTCAGAGAAAATCCCCGGCTACTCCCATCTCCCTCGCCTCTGGCCGCGCTCGGAGCTCACCCAGCCTGCGACCGGTTCAAGGTAATCCCGAGCTGAGAGCTCACTCCTTGGCTCTGTCTCTGTAGTCGGCTTCCGGCTCCGATACCTGCTAGCTCTGCGACACTCAGACACCCTTCTGTGACCCTGTGGGACCTGGGGCCACGCTGACCCCGCGTGGGCTTCACCCCGGTTTAGCTTCTGGAGCAATGTCCCTTCGTGGAGCAGACTTTTAAAAGTCCCGATTTAGTGCTCCGTTGCTCCGCCGCTTGCCGCGAGCCAGCCCCTCCCCCGCGGTCTATCCTCCCGTTGCTTTCAATTCACTTCTCCGCCGGTCCTACCTTTCAGAAAGTGGTCGATTTCCTGTTTCCAGACTTGCTGTTCTTCCTCTCTTTGATCTCCCGTTGGATTTGTAGGTGTTCGCAATGTTTTGATAAGCTTTCTAGCTGATCTCCTGCTACCTGATGTCGTCTCAACTGCTACTTCTCCGCCCTCCTTCCAGATTTCTGCCAAGGTTTTGGATTCTTTTTTGTTGTGCCCAAGTTTTCACGTCCGAGAGACCACCAAGGAGCCAACACCGATGCAATCACATGAGGGTTTACTCGACAAGCTTAAGCTTGGGCACAAGTATACCCAACACAGTGAAGTAGGGACTTGGCAATTTAACTTTTTTTTTTTAACCAAGTCACACAGCTAGAAAACAAAAGAGCTAATTATTATTTTTTTAATCCAAGAAAAATCTGTTCTACAATGCTGTAACATTTTATTATCCTGCCTCTATAAGTGGAACAAAGCTTTTCTGTCATAAAACATTTCCTGCTAAGAAACTGTAATTTGGTTCATAGAGAGAGAGAAATACTAAATATAAATAAATAAGTATTGGGGTAGGCAGTGAAGGAAAATATTGAACCCCAGACCACCAGATATTCAATATATACAGTGTTCAGTATCATCAAAACATTTTCAAAAAAAAAATAAATAAACACCATGAAGAAACGTAATAGTATAAGAGGGACAGATACAAACCTATGAACAGAATAACTCCTAAGGGAACTGTAGAACAGGTGACATTTGCCTTTTTTCCTCCAATCTTCCACTAGTTTTGGTATTTTTCAAGGCTTTTTCACTTGAAAGAAGACAGGTAATACTCTCATGTATTCAGATCCTAAGAAAAATGACAAAATCCACCTTCAAGATTTATCCAGTTAGATTAAATAATTACTTCAGATGCCAGGAATAATTTAATTTTAAAAATAAGGATAAACAAGCTAATGACAGAGAACTTGGGACACTGTGACTTGTGGAAGTATTTCCAACAGCATCAGACTGCCACTGGGCTATGTATACATCAGGGCCTTTCAAATACTCCTCATATTACATCTTGCTGGCACTTATTGATTTCTCCCTATTTTCAAAGAAGGCCTTCATCTATGGTTCACAAGAAGTCAATGATCAGTCATATTGATTTTTTTGTCATTGTTGTTAAGAACATCATATTGTATGCAGCTCTGTCTACTTTATTCTAACTTTCTGTTTACAGAAAGAACCAAGGATTTATTAATGGTCTTCAAATACCATGTTCTAGCCAAATCATGACTAAAATATGACTTCTCTAAAATGAGATTAGGCCACTCAATGCCCTTTCCAAATACCACCACACATAGTGGCTGTTTAAAAATAAAAATTGAAATTCTTTATTTGTATTGTTAGTGGATCCTTAGAAAAGAAAATAAAGCAATGTCTAATCTCTGTATGTCTATTGCTGCACAGAATTCAGAGGCCCCAAGTGATATAAAAGTAATTTATAGACTAAACAAAATCTCAATAAAAAGTGGAGGTGAGAAAATAAAATACTATATTTAAGTCTAGCCTAAAATATAGGATATTATTAAAGAAATGTCATTAATAGTAGACAAGATAATATTTTCTCTCTCTTCAATAAATAGGCTTATGGAATCTATAACATTCCATTTTTATTCCCAGTTCTTAGTTATTTACCTCACAAAGAATGTTATTTAATACAAAGCTTGATTTCTTCATGTCCCTCTAAAAGCAGAATAAGACAGGGTAATAGTTCCAAATTAGATTATAACATATTGCCCTGCAATAGACATTTTCATTAGAGAATCTCAAATCCATCACTAATAATAATTAAGTAGAAATATCAAATCACTCTGAGAGGCCTTGGGGTTTCCTGACTGCTGCACTACAGTTGGAGGAAATTAAATGGCTGCTAGAGGCTATTCTGTGTCCATTGGTAAGCTGGATGAAGAACACAAGCATCCTAGGTCTTCAACCATATTGAGGAAAAAATAAAATAAGGGGACAGAAGACACACCTCAGGGGAAGTGTCTAAAACTAGTGGAAATACATGTGAAAAATAGTAATTGAGGCATGTGCTATTGTTCTTTTTAGAGGAAGCCAAGGTGCCATGTTTTGGTACCATGTTGAGAAATTAAAGTAACAGCTTATGTATTTGTTGATGGATAATCCTTTTCATTCTCACTTAGGCATAGTTTTATATAACTCAAAGAGAGAATGATATAAAGGCACACCATTGAAGATATTAAGAAGAATTTGTTTTATACGTATGTACGTATGTAGTGGCTGTGAATTTTAGCCTTCAATCTCAAGTATGCAAGAAACAACATATTTATTTATTTTCTTTATTTTTTGAATATTGTATTTATTTATTTGAAAGAGAGAGCTTAAGCAGGGGTGGAGGGACAGAGGGAGAGGGAGAACCAGGCTCCCAGCTAAGCAGGTAGCCCCACATGGGGCTCAATCCCAGGACCTGGGGATTGTGACCTGAGCCAAAGGCAGATGCTGAAGCTACTGAGCCACCCAGGCATCCCTATTTATTTTCTTTAAGTCAAACTAACTCCAGCTATAAACCTCTTTGATACTAGAATAGAGGAATATTTCTTCTCTGGAATTAATTGGAGAACTAGTTCTTCCTTAAAGTTGCCCTGAAACCAGAGAGGCCTAAGTAGTGCTTGACAAAAGAAAGAAGGGGCTCTATTCTTCAGTCATCATGGTCACCACTAATCACTGCATTGTCTGAGCCAAGATAGGTCCTAGATATTTAACAGCTGGACTGCTCCTATTCCGTGCTTAATGTACATGGATCATTGCTGGGTTTGTGTACCTGGGTCTGCCTATAGTTATGCCATTTCCTCTGAGCTCCTCTGGGGCTCCTGGGCTACTGGGAAATGAGAACCCCCCACTAAGGCAACTTCTAGGGCCTTAATTTCCTTCCTATGCTCAGGGAGTTTTCAGTTCACTCTCTTCAATCAAAGGGCTCACCTCTCCCCCATCATTTACAGGAAGGCAGAATGACTTTGAGTATCTTCTATCTTTGATCCTGAATAACAGCTTTCCCCTGACACAGGAAAATCCAAATGTCTGGCCACTTGTGTGGAGTTGGGGGCGTGAAGGTAAGGAGGGAGGCTGGAAGGAATATTGAAGGCAGAAAAAAAGAAGACATTAATATTCTAGTAATTGAATCTTTTAAATAGGCATGCATAATGCATCTAACTTCTAAACATATGTAGTGTTTGCATAACCATGTAGATTTTTTTCTTAGAGGGAACATTATGCAAATGAACTATATTCCAAAAGATTGTCCCACTTTGCTCAGATACAGGAAGAGTTTCAAATTATTCACATCAGCAGTGTGATACTATTGAATTACTAACAAAGGCTCATTATTAAGTCATTCAAAACTCTGTGGACAGGAGTGCATCTAATATATCTTCCATTTTCAATGTCATGAGGAACTAAAGCATTTAGATTCTATGAAGTTTGGATGGTTTCACCTATAGAGCAACTATAAAATACTTTTTCAATGGATGAACTCTAAGACATCCTGATTTAATCTCAGCATCCCAATGCAACATTAAAGTAAAGGAATAAAGGGAGGCTGGCCAGCCCCAGTCAGTAGAACTATGATCAGGACACACCTCCAAAATTATTTCAAGTTTGGCTTCAGAGGTCTTAAATTTCATAAAGTCTAGAAATAGAGAGTTCTGAACAGAATTACAGCTTATGAAATCTTTTTTGCTTGTTTTCTTATCAGTAAAATAGAGTTTAAATAGTAGGGAGATCATAGGATTATTGTAAAGGTTATGTTAATATATATATAAAATATTTAAAACAGACCTAGGACAAAATGGTATTCAATAAATCTTTGTTGTTTATTAGTATTATCATTATACTTGTCATTATTGTTTTAATAAATATGTTGAACATAATGAGATTATTTTATAGCTGGGCATGGCTAGTGAGAATGCATGCAATGTCTCAGGTTCGACACTCTAACATCAAAGACTTAAAGAAGCATGTTTTACCACTGAGAATATGAAGTAGCAACATAGCATAATAGGTTACAACAGGGTCTTAATTTGTTCTTACATAGATGAGGCTCCTTTTGTATTTAGAATATCTGACACGATACCCAAATACAATTCAGTCTCTTGTTTTCAACTGAATTGAGAATTCTGGGTCCTAGGTGAATATATATTAAACAGTAACCAATAGGAGATTAAGACTGTTCCTTTTAGAGCAGCATCAGATTAAGCATAAAAGAAGAAGTTAAATATCAGCTCAAAATATTAAAATAACCAAGCAGACAAAATTGTTTTGCTCCCTTTCAGCTACTGGCAGAATAAGGAGTAGAAATTCAGTTACACTTCACACCTGTCCCCACATACTTACACTCTACATATACTGTAACTTCTAGACTGGAGGTTGACAAACTTGTTCACTAAAGAATCCCATCATAAGCATTTTCAGCTTTGCCACCTGAACTATCTTTGTACACAACTCTGCCAATGTGTAAATGAATGCATTTAGCTGTGGTACAATAAAACTCCACTTATAGACTCTGAAATTTGAATTTATTATTATTGTCATTTGTCACAAATATTATTTTTTCAAATGTGATTGATTTCAACCTTTTAAATAGTAAAAACTAATTTTAGCTCACAGGCTTTGCAGAAACAGGTGGCCGACTGGAGTTGACCAGTGCCCTATAGTTTGCCCTCATCTTCTCTAGACCATGGACTATTTATATAATAAGAAACTGGGTTATAATTTGTAAGTAAGGAAAATCTATTATGTGGGACAATCTATGACATAAACATTTCTCATGAAGTGAGTTCTCAATGAAAGCAGTTGTAGTTGAAGTTCCCCCTTAAAAGCAGTCTGTTCTCTTTAATTTGCCGAAAATCAGCATAAAGAGGCTCAGTTGTTTAATAGACTTTAAATTCATGGCGATACAAACATTCGTATTAAAAAAGTCAGCTGCCTAATCAAGCAATTTTTCCACCTTGCTCTCATTAACTGGCCTTCTAAATGACAGGGTTTCCTTTTCTGCATGTTCATTTAACATCTGAAAATTGATTGCTCATTATAGTGATTAACACATTATTATAAGTAAATGATGCATCAGTATTTTGGCAATCTGAACAGTTTCTAAGCAGATGGAAGATAAATATAGGTGAGGTAGCTTTTTCTCTCATTTTAAGATTCTGACCTTACCTAATACAGTCTAAATTAACTAGCTTCCACACTGCAGTTTGTAATTTCACCTTGGGTATTGCCAATTTAAAATATTAACATTGTAATATTTTACATAGACTTGAAGATAAATAAAAAAAAATTTTAAACAGATTATGAGAAACACATCCATTCAGACCAAGGATAATTACCATAGCTCCTTCTTTAGAAAGGCTCATTATCTGGCAGTCATCTGTGTAAATGAGTGACATGCACCTTGGTCATTAACATTATGCCATTATATAATAGGCCAGGAACACAGACTATTAGCATGTGAAATGTTAAACATCTCATAGTTTTGAGAACATAATCTATCCTTGACCTTAGCCCATACTCTTGCAAATGAGACCAGTTTAAAAATACATATATAAGAACAGAGGAAATTATATATAGGACTTACTATACCAAAATATCAGGATTTGATGAAAAATTCAAAATTCATACAACGATACAGTGAATAGGCACCTTCTGTACATGAATCTGAAAATTTCAATAGTTGAACTCAGTTCTATGTATAAATAATTTCATTCTTTAACTTAAAAGTTTCTTTTCTAAGAATTTAATACTCTCTTTCCAAAATATCAATCCCTGGTTTAAAAAAAAAATGTCAACAATATGTCCAGTCACAGAAGAACATTCAAGATTTTGGGCGCCTGAGTGGCTCAGCTGGTTAAGTGTCTGCCTTTGGCTCAGGTCATGATCCCAGGGTCCTGGGATCAGGCCCCATATTTGGTTCCCCACTCAGTGAGAAGCCTGCTTTTCCCTCTTCTTCTGCCTGCTGTTCCCCCTACTTGTGCTCAATCTCTCTCTGTCAAATAAATAAATAAAATCTTTTTAAAAATCAAGATTTTATTTAGTTTCCTTTGTGCTTGTGGAATTCTGTGCCCATCACATTATTTAACTTTCACTACATTGAAAAGGAAAGCAAAGAGAATGTCAACTATGTGACAGATATGGACCCAAGTATTATGCATTTTATTTCATTAAATCTTTCCAACCACCATTTAGGATAAGTACTCTTAGCTCTACTTCATATATCAGAAAGAAAACTGTGGCTCCAGATGTTTTAATACCTGGCTAAAATTTACCCAATACAGTGCCAAGGCTGGAATTTAAAACCAGGACTTTGTACTTTGAGACTGTAAGCTCTGTGGGAACAGGAACCATCACTTTCTATGTCTTGCACTGTGCCCAAAGTAAATTACAGTATAAAAATATATATACATATAAATATATATTTTCATCATTTAAAGAATATTTACTGTAATTTACTGTGATTTATATATATATATTTTTTTCATCATTTAAAGAATATTCACTGTCCTTTCTCCAGGACTTACTTGACTTAGATTTGTGTTTTTCTACCTTCCTATCTCTTCTCTAATTTCCTTGAGCACCACTTCTCATGTGTTGGTCTATTCCATTTCCTTTTTACAACCAAGAAAAAATAGATTCTGGTCTAAGTTTTTATCTTTTTAAGTTGTTTTTCTATTCTGTGTGCAACATTGTACATAGATTACAGCACTTACATTTACTATCTCCACAGGCCTCCACAATTCTACAAAATCCTCAAGGTAAACTTAGAGAAAAAGCACTGTGTGTGTGTTTATGGGTTGAGGAAAGATCTGAAAATAATACATCCAAGAGAAAGATGAGAGTTCCTTATATAAGGAGTTCTACATCCTCCCTCTCCTGTAGAAATACACAGAATATTAATTAATTTGTAGCTTAAAGTTCCTTGGACACTTCTAGAAAACTAAAGAAAAATGAAAAAATAAAAGTTGTCTACATATAAACCTTAAGTGTAGTTTCTAGAGCAAATAAAATGACTGACATTTCCTGAACCGTTATGGCTAGACCATAGGCCTAAACTAAATAAAAAAACAATTCTGTGATTCATGTTTTAAAGCAAGGCAAATTAATAAAAACATCATGCTTTGATCAAAGTTAAAAAAAAATGTTACCCTGGAGGCCAAGTGATAACATTATTATAAATTATATTGATGTTACAGTCAAAATAAGGTGGTGTTCTAAAAGATACAAAACAGAAGCCAGTAGTATAATGTACACAGAGCTCTAAAAATCAATATATAAATATTAATTGTTATTTAAATTATTGTTGTAATGGAAGCAGAGAAGATTAGAACCTTTGCCAGTGAAGCTATGAGGTTCTGAATCTTGTGCTTAGTCAGGTTTTTAAACTTGAGTCAAGCTAGTTCATGATGTCCTTATAAGCATTTCTGCTCATCTTTGGAAAAATATCTCTATCATTTAAAGAACTAAACAAAGAGAAGGATGTTCAACAGGTTTATGTTGGATGTCTTCATCTGATAATACTAGTGTCCTTATCAGAAAAGGGAAAAGAAACACAGGAAAGAGAGAAAGCCACGTAATAATGGAAGCAAAGATTAGACTATTAAGGATTTCCAGCAATACCAGAAGCTAAAAGAAAGGCATGGGTTAGATTCTAGTCTTCATGATAACATGGTCCTTCTGACAACTTAATTTTGGACCTCTAGCCTCCAAAACAGTAAGAAAAAGAATTCTCTTGTTTTAAGCAACTTTGTTATTATAATCCTAGGAACATAATGCAGCATAAGGCAGGATTTAGACTGCTTCAAAGGGATTAAGCTAAAATGCTTCCTATGACTAAAGCTATCATAATTTTGTCAGCCAACATTTTTCCTATACTAAGCCAATGTAAGATTTTGTAGCTGTTACTATATTTATTTGTTAGTTTTGTTACTTGCAGTCAAAATTTCCCAAATACTATATTTCTTTTCTTGTCACTATCTATGTTCTTGTCAAGTAGGTGGTTCGAGCACTCAGGGAGTAGAGCTGTCTGATTGACTTGCCTGAAAGTAAATTTTATTTATTTATTGAAAGTAAAGACCTAGCCTGAGTGCCTAGATGTCACATCCCCATGGTACTGATCAGGGTTCTCCAGAGAAACAAAACCGATATATATTTACAAATATATAAATATATGTTATATATATATATATATATATATATATTATATATATATATATATATACTCATATATATATAAAATCTATAATAAATCTCATATACACACATATATATGAATATAAGAAGATTTATTATCGATTTCAGCTTATATGGTTATGAAGGCTGAGAAGTCCCATTACCTGCCTTCTGCAAGATGGAGAACTAGGAAAGGTAGTGATGTCATTTTGTCTGAGTTGGAAGGCCTGAAAATCAGGGGAGCCAATGGCGTAAACCCCAGTCTAATTCCAAAGGCATGACAACCAGAGACACCTGAGGTCCAAGGCCAGGAGAAAATGGATGTTACAGCTAAAGCAAAGAGAGTGAATTTCGTCCTTCTTCCTGTCTTTTTGTTCTGTTTAGGCCCTCAGTGGATTAGAGGAGGTGTACTCACATTCTTTATTTGGTCTACCAATTCAGATTTTAATCTCTTCATAGACGTTATCACAGACATGCCCAGAAATTGTTTTAGCAGTAATCTGAGAATCCCTTAGTCCAGTCAGATTGAAAGATAAAAATAACATCTATTTTGTGTATCTACAGCTCAGTAGCAAACATAATAGAAGAGAACTATATAAAAGCAACTTGAAGAATAAAAGATTATTTATTGCCTTCTACCAGATATTTACACTATCAAAGTGAACTAAAACAAAATTGTGTGTGGTATAGGAAGGAGAGTATACATGTTTCCTGGAGATAGATAGATAGATAGATAGATAGATAGATAGATAGATATAGATATATATAGACATATATAGATATAGATATATGCATTCATAAAGTCAATTTCACTTTAAAGTGGTAGTTAATTGCATTGTAGTAGATTGAATATTTTTCTTTTTATTTTAAAGAGATACTTTTGTAACTTGAGGAATCAAAATTTTTTTTTTTTTTTTGACAGAAAGTGCAAGCAGGGAGAGCACCAGGTGGAGAGGGAAAAAAGCAGGCTCCCCACTGAGCAGGAAGCCCTAGGTGGAACTGGATCCTAGGACCCTGGGATCATGAACTGAGCCAAAGGCAGATGCTTAACTGACTGAGCCACCCAGGCATCCCTCATGTTTTTAAATTCTATAGTGTATATGAGTGAGATTCATAAGGTATTTAGACTAAAACATAGAATATTTTCTTACTCTTCTTTACATAAAATGCACTCAAAATTGAGTAGAAAAAATATTCTTCCTAGTAGGAAATTATAGTCTATTCAAAAAATTATTATTGCTATTTTGCTATCTTAAGGAGCATTTGAAAATTGCTACACTCACTAACTCATTCATGTATTCATTATTAAAAAAAAAAAGGGTTGAGCTAAGTGAAACAAGTTTACAAATGAATAAATACTAATCCCTCTAGTTAATGGATATTTCCACTAAACATCTATAACAGAATGTATAAGCCCCTCAACCAGCCACCATTTCCAGTCTCTCAACTCCAATCCTCTATAATGGGATTTACCTTCCCAATCACTGTGGCCAATTATGGTTAATTTATAAAGTTACATGGCCTTATTAATCATTATAATCACACTCAACTTAGATCCATAAGAATGTAATTTAATGTAAAAATGCAATTTGGTCAAGAAATTGAATTGAAAATGAATCCCAGCTGAATGCTGAATTAATTTTAGTTGCAACTGTACAGAACAAATTGATTAAAATAAGAACAACAACAAAAGTCCACCACTTCAACACTGAATGATGCAACTGGTTAAAACATGGAGTGTTTCAAGCATTCCTTTGTGTCGTGTTGATGGAGGCTGGCTGAGCCCTAGGACCCAAAGGGGATTCCACAGGACCAGCCAAGAATGCTCTTGGCTTCTTGCAGATAGAAATCAAATACAAAGCGGAGAGGAAGTGAGAGCCGAGTTTATTGAATAGCATAAGTGATAGAATATAACAGATGGAATGTCTGGAAGACTCAGAAAGGAATGGAGAGAGAGTCTCATCTTTGCTTGGGTTCTGGAGTTTTTATTAAGGATGGTGGTCTGGTGTTCGTGTCCTCTCAGCATCTAGGAACCACTCAACAAGGATGAGTGCTCAGGTGTCCTCCATAAATCACTTATGCCCTTGAGCTAGGTGTCTTGGTGTCAAGATGTCCAGAGTCACTGGCCTTGGAAAATACACATAATAACCTCACCTGGTCACTCCTTAGATATTATCTGTTGTTCTGGAAGACTCCAAATAAATTATTAGCTCTTTGACGTTTATAAAGAGGACATACATTAAGGCATGAATAAGGTGTGGGTGCAGGTCCTAACAAGAATAGATGCAGCAAAAAGCAGTTGTTCACAGGATCCCTTCAGTTTCCTTTTCTCAAAGTAAAAGGAGTAAAAATACACTTAAATGACCTTGTCCTCCAAGCATTGTGAAGAATTTCACTAGGTACAGGGATCAGGAGAAAGATACTTGTTCTTCCCCTTCCCTAATATTTTAAATTTGTTCAAGATCCTAATTATAACAAGTTATGACTGCTAATTATTATCAACTCTGCTATTACTTTTCACTCCTGCATTATGAAAAAAAAATAGAAAGTTAGTATATGCTTATTTTATTTTATTTTTACCATGTTTGTACCCAAAGTGGGTGAAAATAAATGTACTTTTTAGCTGACTTCATCCCTAATTGACTTGGTGTAATCCTAAATAATCACTTATTTAATGTTGAAGAAAATGTCAGTTTTCCTATATAGTGGATAAGGTGAGGGTTTCAAAAGAAAAAAAAATCACCTTATAGTAGAGATATTTACACTTTTAACTAAGTAGAACTGGCTAACTCTGAGACACTGGGGTAGACTAAAAGTTCATAGATGAGTAATTGGCTTCAAAGAGCATTCATCAAAAGTGATATATTAAGTAAACTAAACTCTCTGCACTACTGTTAACCAAAACTGGGTTCACCTCTTGGTGAATGTGAAGCCAAAAGACAAAACAAAGAATAGGAAACGTCAGAAATTGAATTGAAAATGAATCCCAAGTGAATGATGAATTAATTTTAGTTGCAAAATGTACAGAACAAATTGATTAAATTAACAACAACAAAAGTCCACCACCTCAACACTGAAAACTGTAACTGGTTCAAACAGGAAGCATTTCAAGCATTCCTTTAAATCATGTTGACAGAGGCTGACTGTGTCCTAGGGCATACATTACCCAGTCAAAACTGGGTTCACCTCTTAGGGAATGTTCAGCCAAAGATACCATGAAACCAAAGGATAGGAAAAGGAAGGGTTTTCCTTGCAACAGATAAAGAAGAACACTAGGGATCTTTTCCCAAGTGAAGTCTCTCCAAACAACAAAATTGGGGAAGTTTTAAGCTAAGAGTACATACATATTCATGAAGGGGCTTGTGCAATGGGGAATAGGGCATGGACCTGGGGCAAGAGTCATCTTGAGGTGATAGAGTCCAAATCCAAGTCACAAGAGTTGGCAATGGTCAGTATCGTTAATTCTCTGGCTTTCCTGGATCCTGTATCTGAGTGCCCAAAGGGGTTTAGTTCCTGCAAAGATAGGTCAAGAATATGTGTAGAGTCGGTCTTCACTTTTGGGTGTGTTTTGGCTAGCTCCTGGCCAGATAGTGGCTGTTTGTTCTTAACATTTTTCACAAGATGGCTGAAGGCCTAAACTGACTTTTCTTAGGTCAAGAAAAGTCTTATGTCTGTCTTTTTCGGGGGACCTCTAATTCTTTCTGCTTATACTACCCCATTTCAATATTTTAGTGAAGATTAAAACAAGTTAAAGTAAACATCATGGATTATTTCGAAGGATGTCTTAGCTCAGGCTGCTATAACAAAAATGCCACACTGAGCAGCTTAAACAGCAGGAATTTATTTCTCACAGTCCTAGAGCCTGGGAAGTCCAAGATTAAGGTGCCAGCATTGACAGGTCTTTGTAAGGGCCCTTCTTCTGGTTTGCAGATGGCTGTCTTCTTGGTTTGTCATAAGGCACTGAGAGAGAGAGACAGAAAGCTCTAGTCTCTCTTCTTAGCAGGACAATGATCCCATCAAGCAGTTTCCATTCACATAATCTCTTCTAAACCTAATTACCTCCTTCAGGCCCCACCTTCTAATACCAAGTCCTTAGTGTTAGGGTTTCAACATATGAATGGGGGAGGATGCACTACATAATAAAGGAGAACAGGCATTCACTGATATGAATTCCTAAGGGATCTATAGAAGAGGATAAATCCAGCCCTCCCATTATAGGCATCCTTCTGGAGGACAGGGACCCAGTCTATTTTATTGACTAATGTAAAACTGTTAGTTAACGTATAAATGGTCAATAAGTAATAAGTAATTGTTTAATGGATAAATGAATACATCAGCCAACCAGTCAGTGATATGATCTGATTGCTTATTTGTAATTTTTTCCTCTTTTTAGCATCAGTTAGTGAACTGACCTCATCTTCTAGTGGCAAACCTACCCCATCTCCCCATTTTGCAACCCACTTTTTTTTTCCTTTGTTCACTTTTTTCTATAATTCAGAGTTATAATAATGCTGCCTATACTTCATTGTATTGTTGACTTTTAAGTTAGGGGCATTGTCCTTCCTATTTATGCTTACATTACTGATTTGCTGAAAAATATTTAAAAAGTTCACAGAGAATGAGAAAACACAAAGTTTCTTAGAAAGTTTACCAACAAAATAATCTTTTTGCCATACCCTAAAGTTGTGAATTTTCATGGACTTCAGAGTTGAACTAAGATACTTGAGAGAAAGTTGAGACATCTTTTTCCAAGGTTCCCATATGTACTGCACATTCAGTTTTTCTTTAACAGAGATGGAACTATAACTCCAGGAACTAAGAATTCGGGTTAAAAAGATCTCTACAAAAACATGTTTCTGAGAATTTTTGTGCCAAACTTCAAAGTAGCCCATGTGTGCATTGCATATAAGCAGAATTTCTCCTGTCTCTGACTGGCAGCATGATAGGTTAAAAAGTTATCCTTTCCAGTAACTTGTAACAATTTCTAAATAATACTAAAGCTTATTGTGAATGAATATGTCTAGAAAGAAAGCAGAAACTAATTTTTACTGAATATTTAATGTATGACATGACTCTGCAAGGTGCTTCTATATTGGTCTATCTGTCAATCTATCATCTATCTAGAGTACTTACCTTGTGCCAAGCATTGATAGCATAACAGTGAACTAAACAGACAAATATCTCTGTTCTTTCTCACTTAATTCTCATATTAAGCATGCGAAATTTTATTATGTTCTCCCACATTACAGATGAGCAAAGGTCCTAGCGTGTTTAATGACTTATTTATGTCTCTTAAGTGATATAGCCAGGATTTGAACCTAGGTCTACTTAAGCCCAATTGTTACAGTCTAACTATCCTTTTTTTTTTTAAGATTTTATTTATTTATTTATTTGATATAGAGAGAGATCACAGGTAGGCAGAGAGGCAGGCAGAGAGAGAGGGGGAAGCAGGCTCCCCACTGACCAGAGAGCCCAATGCGGGGCTCTATCCCAGGACCCTGAGATCATGACCTGAGCCGAAGGCAGAGGCTTAATCCACTGAGCCACCCAGGTGCCCCACAGTCTTATTACTATCTTTATGCTAACTCCTCAAATATTTTATTTTTGAATGTTTGAATACCAATCCTTTGACTAAAAAAAAGAAAGAGAGAAAGTTTTGGAGCTGAATTATCTTATATTAAGTTAAAAACCACATTATCTTTAATTGCCAAAACATGTTTTCTACAAGATAATGTTCACCCCACTTATTGTGGGAAAAATTTAATTTTGCGGAGAGGTAAACATTTGAGTGAGAATAAATCAGTGTTCTTTGTAAATGTAGAGATTCTTTGAGAATTTGTGCAGACATACATACAGCAACACTAGATTTTTAGAAGTTAAGAAAACATGGAGAATAAGACAAAAATGTGGCTGTTAGAGGAAGATGAAGCTACATTAGTACACAACATATTTAATGTAGTGACACTATGCTGGTAGTAGGTATCAAGTTTTTGATTAAGCATGTCCTCCTTAACCAAAGCAAGGAAGAAAGCCTATCATCAATAAATTTACATTGTCTGGGAAATTTGTGAAATGACTTACTCAGTGCAAGTTTTATTAAATATCAGGGGTTAGCAAACATTTTTTTTTTTTTCTGTAAAGGGCCGCTAGTAAATAATTTAAACTTCGTAACCCATATAATCTCTGTAGCAACTACTCAGCTCTGCCACTGTAGCATGAAAACATCCATAGACAATATATAAATAAATAGGCATGGCTGGATTACAATAAAATTTTATTTACAAAAACAAGCAATGGGCTGAATTTGGACCTTTGGCTGTGGTTTGTTAATCCAGCTCTGAGCCATCACAAAGAGGCCACTGCAGAGTGTAAAAGGTTGCTTCCTTATTAATTTTTCTACAGGAAAAATAGTATTTTCACACTTTGGTATCTTATGTCTCATCAGTCTAGTCTAATGTTATATCAGGCATAAATAATTCTATTAATGTCTAGAGGAATCTGTTCCAGGTACATCCTTACCTGGTGACCTTATCTAAGAAGCAGCTAGAAAAGAGAATGGGTCCTAAATTCTTAAGGCAGTCTTTTAAAAATGTGTCTTAAAGCAAAACTATTAATTAGGTTGCTGAGATCAAGTTTATATTTATCATCACAAAATTTAAATTTTATGTATATTCTGTATTCTATATTAAATTTTGTGTATATTGCATATATTCTATATTTTTTATCCTCTGCTATAAGAAAGAGGATATGGTAAAAATTAATGGATTCTGATGCAAAAGGATTGATGAGTAGTGATTATCTGAAAGTAGAGCTTCTTAAAGGTATAGGAAAATCTTGCAATGCTAACATACTAACTGTAAGCCTGTGGATTTACATATCAAAATTTACATATCAAAAAGTTGATTTGCATATAGTCAACCAACAATTGCCAGCACCAAAAGGTAAATAAATAGTCTGGCTTGCTCTCGTATTTATAATTTTGCTACAGATGGATATCCTAGTTCTGGACAAAACTAGCCAATACCATTTATTTTTTGGCTGTATATTAAAAGAATTTTTATTTGTATCAGTGATAATATTTTACATTTGTACATTTAAATATTTGATTTTTTTCATATACATTTAACCTAATGTCTAATTATGCACATTTGCTTAAGAATTAGCCGAAGATATAGGTACTTGTTAGGGTGTTGGAATAAAGCAAATATAAAAGCTCCATTCAAGAGCTGAAATCATGACTCTTATATTACGAGCAGCATGAACATCTATTTCAGCTAGTAAACAAACTCTGATAATAAATTACACATAGTAAATCCTAATCAAACCTTAAAAGTTCTTCCTGGATCAATATTATAGGTTAGTAAATATTCAATTTATAGAAAGGAGGTAAGTAGGGAATTTTTAGCAATTTCCCCATCCTACACCCTCTATCATACATTGCACAAAGAAACACTTAACAAATTGTTTCTTAAAATAAAGATTATGGGGCTCCTGGGTGGCTCAGTGGGTTAAAGCCTCTGCCTTCGGCTCGGGTCACGATCCCAGAGTCCTGGGATCAAGCCCCGCATCGGGCTCTCTGCTCAGCGGGGAGCCTGCTTCCCCCTCTCTCTCTGTCTGCCTCTCTGCCTACTTGTAATCTCCATCTGTCAAATAAATAAAATCTTAAAAAAATAATAAAATAAAGATTATGGTGACTTTACTTTGCAGAATACTATTACTTTGGTGAATGTATTTTTTTTTTATAAAATGCATATCTCTCACATATCCCCAAAATTTAGTGGTGGTTTTCAATTAAAAAGACCAAGTCAGAAGCACTATGGATCATCAAAATTAAATAGGAAGTAAGGAAATGGGAAAAAAGTATGTGGTACATCAAAGTATGAGTGACTGAATATTAATTTACACCAAGCTTTCTAGAAACCAAGGAGAATGGAGAATTGGGGTAAAATCCTAATTTTTCTATCCAATTAAAATATAATGTTAATATTTTTTTCTTATGTCAAATATAATGGCAGTTTATTTTGAAAATCTTTACAAGCAAGAATTGAAAAAAATAATGCATACTGTTATTAATAGTAAGATTATAGAAGAAATGCTTGTGATAAACCTGTTTCTTATGTCATCCTTATTAAAGGCCAATAGCATAGCATTAATATTAAAGTATAGGCTAACAAAGAACATTTCAGAAGGAATCAAAGCCAACAAAGTTTAGGTTTATTATACTCTGTGGTATGATTTGATTCAAAGAAAGACATCTAGCAGATGGAATCAAATCTATCTTAATTAGTATCACTAACTCTTTAATGGAGTTAGAAAATACTGGTTGAATCCTCAAGTATGGTACTGGTGTGTAGCTAATGTGTATTGCTGATAGTAGGGAAATCCAAATGCTGAGGATACCATTTATCAAAGCAGAATAGATAGTATTAAGATTGAAATAGGATTATAAATTCCATTTTTATTTGAGGAAGGATTGACTCATGTCTAAACTACTATAGGCTCACAGGAATTCTCTTAGAACCTCCATTTTCCCCATGTTGGGTCTGCTCAAGTAGACTTATCCCAACATGCTCTCCTTGAATTAAGTAGAGCTGAACTTCAGGAAGAAAACTGAATGGTAGTGTTGAAGCATGAATGGATAGATGTATTCTTTGTCTTTTGTTTTTTTTTTTAAGATTTTATTTATTTGACAGAGATCACAAGTAGGCAGAGAGGCAGGCAGAGAGAGAGAGAGAGAGGGAAGCAGGTTCTCCGCTGAGCAGAGAGCCCAATGTGGGACTCGATCCCAGGACCCTGAGATCATGACCTGAGCCGAAGGCAGCGGCTTAACCCACTGAGCCACCCAGGCGCCCATTGTCTTTTTTTTTTTTAATGTTTTCTTTTTTTTTTTATTGTGCTATGCTAGCCACCATACAGTACATCATTAGTTTTTGATGTAGTGTTCTGAGATTCAATGCTTATGTACAACACCCAGTGCTCTATTAATACCACCAGGCTCACCCATGCCCCCACCTCCTCCCCTCTAAAACCCTCAGTTTGTTCAGAGTCCACAGTCTCTCATGGTTCTTTGAAGGGCTTATCTTTCATAAGGTTTTCTCTGACAATGCAGCAGAGGCACAACTTCCATTTGGAACTCTGTTGTCAAGTCTAAGGGTTTACAAAGTGAAATCAATTTGCAATACCTTTTATAACCCATTATTTCAAAAGAATTAAAATATTATTTTTAAGGAATGTACCGAAAGTATGTGTTCTACTAGGCCTTCCTAAATTAGACTCAGTCCCAATGGTCTGATCCCAGGAAAATAATAAAATTAAACTCTTTATCCATTGTATCCTAAATGACTAATAGAACCTAATGAGACAATTTGACAGCAAATTGCCTCATTACTCAAGAAATGAAAGCGTACTCATTGAAGGTCAGTGTCCACTTTTTGATGCATATTAAGCGAGGAAATGTGAAGTCATCAACCTTAGCTTTTCAGAGACAACTACCTTTCCTGCTGGTAACTGAACCTACTTTCTCCCTAAGGAAATAACAGCTCTATCTGTTTCTGCATAAACAGAAGGAGTTCCATGCTTTGCGGAGATTCTAGGTTCTAAACCCCTAGAGCAAAGGGGAAGACTCATTTTGCCACCTGCAAGCAAAAATAGTCCAAATGAGAATCCTGTTACTTACTGAGCAATGGCTCTGGAAATACACTCCAGATGTGTTGAATCCCTATCCCCAAACCTCTGCTTTCTGGTTTTATAGTTCAACAGTGTATTATTACCTGCCCTAAGCTGTCTGAATTAGATGGTTTCCATTTCAAAAATGCTATGTAGTGACTGAACTCGGACCTACTTAGTATAAGTAAGTCTATACATTGAGGTTTGTGATCTTTCAAAAAAAAAAAAAAAAGGTTTTGTTTATCTACTAATGGTTTTTATCCCTTTCTCTAAGCAGTATCTTACCAAAATCCATAGAGTCCCATTCCTTAGAGTTAAGCATTTCTTTCTTTCATTGTATTAGCCCATGTCCAGGAAAGGCTGAATACTTTAAATGTATAGATACTTAGAGTGAATTGATTTACTCTCTGGTTTTCTTTCACATGAACCCAGAGCAGCAGGAAAGCAATTTTACATAGAGTCTACCCCTGCTGAATCTGATGTTTCTAATCACGTACAGATATAAAGCAATATGTTGGAATATTTGGTTATCAGGACAGCAAGGAAAATGATCATCCAATATGGTAGAAAGAACTGGGACAAGATAATTTATTGGCACATTAATTCATGTGTGTTATTTTTCTATTCCCTCACCTCCAAAACATACAAATTCTAAGCAGGTAGCTAAACAGAGATTTCTTCCCTTGGAGATTTGTACACAAGGAGGAAAACAGAAGCTTTATTTACCTTTGGTAAAATTTTAATTTTATTACTCCCATGATTCAGCAGTTGGAGTAGGGTTCAAGGAGGAAAGAAAAGCAGAAAGGAACATGCTTGAAAGGAGGAAGGAAAAAGATTTTTTTCTCTCAGACTGTGAAGATAACAGAGATGTGTAGGACAACTGTAACAATGGAATTGTCTTTGGTTTCTTTTTTCTTTTCTTTCTTTTTTTTTTTTTTTCTTTAGATGCTGGCTTACCCTAACCTACAATTTACGTAAGAAACCGTGAATTTACTGCCTTATAAAATGGAAAACATGATTTTTCAATATCTTAAGTTAAAGAGTGCCTTCACATGCATTTCTCTTCCAATCATTCATTTTAAAATAAGTTGATTGGCATTCTCCAGTAATGGATAAAACTCTGTTCCAGGACTGGAGCAGGTAAGTAAAAGAATTTTCTTGGAACATCTCCTTGCACAAGAAAGAAAGAAAGTACTAAGAGAATAATGGGGACCTATCAGAAGGATATGAAAGGGTAATTTGAGCATCAGATTATATAATGAATGATGATTTATAATGTATTCATTAAAATAAGATTCCATTCTGAAAATATATTAACGATTCTTAAATTCTTATATTTTTTGGAGTAGAAAAAAATAGAAATGGTGAACCAATGGATATTACATATTGAGAAAATCAACATCATGTGCCTCTTAATATAAGGCAGTAAGAAATACACTATATAACTTTGTGGTATTACTGCCAAAAGCAATACATAATCTTTATCTTACCATGAGGAAACATCAGACAAACCCAAACTGAGGTGACTTCAACTAGCTCATACATCTGAAAAAAAAGTGTTTTAGATACAAAAAGAAAGCCTGAAGTATCGATTCTAGATTAAAAAGACTATAGAATGGGCACGGGGTCACTCAGTTAAGCATCTGCCTTCAGCTCAGGTCATGATCTCAGGTTCCTGGGAATGAACCCACATCAGTCTCCTTGCTCAGCTGGGAGGATGCTTCTCACATTCCCTCTGCCTGCCATCCCTCTACTCTCCATCTCTGTCAAATAAATAAATAAAATCTTAAAAAAAAAAAAGACTAAAGAAACAGGACAAACAACTAGATACAATATGTGATTCTGAGTCAAGTTCAAAAGTAGGAACAGGGGTGCCTGGATGGCTCAGCGGTTAAGCGTCTGCCTTTGGCACAGGTCATGATCCCAGGATCCCGAGATCGAGCCCTGCATTGGGTTCCCTGCTCGATGGGAAGCCTGCTTCTCGCTCTCCCACTTCCCCTGCTTGTGTTCTCTCTCTCACTGTGTCTCTCTGTGTCAAATAAATAAATAAAATCTTTTAAAACACACACACACACTAAAATTTCCTAAATGTAGAAACAAAATAACTATAAAATAAAATTGGGACTATAGATGAAATTGGAATATAGACTATAGATTAGGTAACAATTATATCAATATTAAATTGTCTACTTTTGATAGTAGTAATATGGCTATGCAGATAATGCCTTTGTCTTGGGAAATACAAATGAATTATTAAGATGTAAAGAACACAATATCTCCAACTTATTCTCAAATAATTCTCGTCAACAATGATAAAACAAATGAGATAAAATATAATTTGGGTAAGAGATAAATAAAAGTTAGTATATGATCAGTACAAATTTTCTCATATTTGAAATTACATAAAAATTAAAAGTCATAAAAAATATAGTGAGTTGAGTTTAATAATCCTTAAAAAGTTTACTTTCTTAAAACTTAAAATTTTAGGAATTAGTTTCATCATGAAAATTTGTTCAGCATTTCTCCAGGAAAAAAATCACTCCTTCATCTGAATTTGTACCATTGCAGCCCTCATCACATTCCATTAATTCATGATTTCAATAATTAATTCACCGATTTTTTTATTGAGTACTTAGTATAAGTGAACTGAAATAGATACTAGGACTCCATTATAAGCAAGAAACAAAATTTTATAGAGTTATAGCCTATCTTACTATATTTTGAGAACATAAGTATTATTTCCTTACCAGAATTCTAAAACCTTTTAGAACCTTATCACTCTTGAACATGTTTAATATTTATATGTGATTAAAATGACAGTTGAAATATACTCTATGTTAATTAATTGAATTTAAATTAAGCAAATAAAATGACAATTGGCTATCTAGAATGTCAGTTGTATGTGTGTATGCATTTACTTATTTTAAATACATACAATGCCTAATGTAGGGCTCAAACTCATGACCCTGAGATCAAGAGTCGCATGCTTTACTGACTGAGCCAGACAGGCACCCCAATTTAATCCACTAAACCCACATTTAAACATACTTGATATAGAAATTAAGACTATGTGATAAATTTATTTTACAAGTAAAGACAAAATTTTTGAAAAATTATTGAGAATTTGCAATATAACATTATTAAGGAAGAAAAGATGTCATATGTTAGGAAGAAAATAAGAAAACTAATATTTATTTATTTATTTATTTATTAAGATTCTATTTATTTATTTGACAGAGAGAGAAACAGTGAGAGAGGGAACACAAGCAGGGGGAGTGGGAGAGGGAGAAGCAGGCGTTCCCCTGAGCAGAGAACCCAATGGGGGGCTTGATCCCAGGACCCTGGGATCATGACCTGAGCTGAAGGCAAACGCTTAACAACTAAGCCACCCAGGTGCCCCGAAAACTAGTCTTTATTGACAATATATTGCATTCTAGAAATTGTGTTCAGCAGCATATACCAATTATTTCATCCATGCAACAGTTCCATGAAATAGATATTATTAGCTCCTTTTTACAAATCAACAAACTGAGACTCAGTACATTTAAGAGGCTTATGTAGGTTTATTCTTGTTTGTTTGAAGATTGTTTTGAATCCAGGACTGTTGAACTCTAGATCATTCTACCATTATCCATTCTGACAACTTTTGGCCAGTCATCACATTTTCCCTTTGGAGTTGAGGGAAAAAAGATGATATGTGAAAAGAGAGGTCAAAGGAATGAACAAGTGTTCAGTTTGCTTAATAGATTTTTATATTGTTGTTCTCAGTTATTTTTAATCCATTTACGTTTTGCATTTATTTCCTCAGGAAAGCATAATTGCTGCAAGAATATATGTTTGTCAAAGTATATTCAATGACTGGTTATCATGATCAAAATAGATTGTATAGTTATTTCTTTTTGGAATAAAGAACAGAGACCTGGAAGTGTCAAGAAAACCCATAAATATAGTAACTCTTACATTTGTTAACTTCCAACATGTAAATGATTTTCAAATGAGGTTTTCTACAGATTTCAAATTCTGAAATCCATATATTTTTTCATATAAGAATAAATCATGAATTAATTAACATTAAATGAGTAAATTTTTACATTAGTCACTCAAAATTTCCAACAATATTTCCAAAGAGCAGATATCTTACTTAGCTCCTGGATATGTGCAGAATTAGGTGCTTAAAAACAGACAATGAGTGAAAATTAGTGATAGCTAAAACTGGAGGAAAGAGGGGAAAAAAAAAGATTCTACCTTCGCTTGGAAAAGAAAACTGAGCAGATGGCATATTTCTCACTTTCCCACAACCAGATCAACCTTCCATCTCACAGAGAGTAAGAAGGCAGTAGATGAGTAATGATGGCAAAGGAAATTGTCTTACATGTGGAATCACCTGATTCTCCTGTCCTGGATATAGTCAAAGAAGGTCTGGATGTGAAGTAGACAAATAGTCTTGAATTTCTAGAATAAATACAAAATGTAACTAAGATGTGTTTTAATTTCTTTGAGGCAGATACATTTGTGAGAAAGTATTTTATAACTTAAATTATAACCACAAAAATATATATATAATGTATCTCTCTTTTTACATATTTATATTTAATATAAAATTATGCATAAGCGTAGAAATAGTGGGTGCCTGGGTGGCTCAGTCATTAAGCATCTGCCTTCAGCTTAGGTCTTGATCCCAGAGTCCTGGGATTAAGCCCCACATGGAGTCCCACATTGGGCTTCCTGCTCAGCAGGGATTCTGCTTTTCTGCCTCTCCCCTGGCTCATTCTTTCTCACTCTCTCTCAAACAAATAAATAAATAAGATTTTTTAAAAAGAGTAGAAATAGTAATGATCAAGGGACAGAAAACCTGGAATATTGGTTTTGGTCCATCAAAAATATTCGTGATTATAAGCAAGTCACTTAAATCTACCTCACCATACTTTATGAAAATGAGAGAAACAGAATAAAAAATCTCTGCAATCCCTTCAGTCTTCAAAATTATTTGGCTTTATTTTACCAAATTGAGATCTCTGTGCCAACTGGTGTGTTAATCCTTAGGAAAAATTAAAAGATATATAGAAAGTTTTATGAATCAGATGAGAGAAAAACAACAAAACTAAGGCTAAGAATAATTTTGCACTGAGGTGATTTTTTAGGTCTAGGACCAACAATAAAAATTATCACTTACTGAAATCTTTTTATGTCCCAGGCATTGATCCATGGACTTTCCATATATTTCTCATGTAATTATCATTCAAAAAATAAGCATGTAATTTTGTTTCTGTTTATTGATCAAGAGACTGAGGCTTATAGAGGTTATTTTGATGTCACCCAGATAACAAGTGATGGAGCCATATTTTTAATGGTAACTTTGAAACCCTTCTTATCTTTGGACTACTACACTTTATGTGGACTCTAGTCCTCAGGAAAGGGTTTTTTAGGGCAGATAAACTTGGCAAGACTTTAAAGGACTTAAGTAAGAAGGGAGGAAAAGAAGAAGGAAGAAAAGAATTGGAGGAGCTTTTATATTCTTATGTGTACTAAAGTCCAAGCTATGTTTAGACCCTACATAAACAAACACAGAGACACATAATCATACACACATATATTTATTTAAATATACAGTGCATATTATGTCTAATGGGTCTTTCAGTGGTATTCATTCTTACTATAATTCTTAAAACAAATATTAGTTGCATTAACATTGTGAAATCAGCCTTTATATCTTTTCTGAATATCATTCTTTTATATTCCTCTATAGCTTTTTCCAATTTGAAAAATTCATAGTGGTTGCTCATAAATGCAAAAGGAGTAAAATTTTCTAATTGGCCGCCTCCCTTCCCAGGCATGATGTATTTATAACAAATACTATAATAAGTTTGTGTTTCATTTCCAACAAAAGTATGCCCATTAACTTTTCTTCAGTATTCACATATCTGTTAACTTGGGTGTTTGACTTTGTACTGGAGTGGTTGCTGCCAATTATCTTTTTACTAAACTTTGTTTAGAACTATTCTTCCTATCATTGCATTTGTATATTGAGACATAATGATATTAATCATGATTGTAGCATTAAATGATTCTCATTGAAGGTTAGAGTTATTTACCAATTATATGGCAAGCTTCAAAATATTCTTCATAAAAATATAAAATATGAAATTATACCTAGTATTTTCTCAAAAAGAGAAAAAAGGGAGGTTGTTTTAATCACATTCATTCAGGCCCAGAGCTATATATTTATATAAGTAAACATTTACATTTGGGGGGTGTCCATATTCAGATTCTATAGACACTGTGAGCATTAGATTGTTGCCAACTGAGTTGTGAGTACAGCAGTTTCACATATTTTAATGATATAAATTATATCATTGGACAGCCAGGAAACAACAGTGTGTATTATTTCAGATGCATTATGTGTACGTAAGAAGAGACTATACACACATGTGCTCACACACACACACACACACACACACGCATGCTGAATAAAATTAGCTAAAATTCTCAATATAATGTGTTGTTTATGAAGTAGGTTTTATTATTACATAATTGTTATTAATGAGAACAGTGAGACTTAGTCCTAAATGATATGACTAGTAAATGCCTGAGTAGAAAATATGTTAATTCTACAGAGTTTCTACTCTTAAATATTGCCCTGTCCTTCCTCTCAGGAGCAGCATAAAAGTCTAATTTCACCCAATTCCCTGAATCTTAATTTCTGACTCCTTAATGTCAAGTTTGTTTCCTTGCTATAAACCTCCTACCCAACAACGTTTTCATAGTTTCCATAATACATGCTCATTCAACAAGATGAAATCATTGAAAAAGATCAAATGTTAGCAGTAAGAATTTCACCACCCTAAGTTAGAATACTCAGGTGTTCCAGGTAATGCAAAATCACTAATCCATACCAAAGTACATAAAATAAGATATTAATACTGATATTTTGACCAAGACACCAACATAGATACGTGAAATTTCAGAGTGAGAACTCTATATGTATAATTTACAAAGGAAATTATTTCTAGTCAATGTCTGAACTCTTAGACTTCTTAGTCCAATTAAAGACATAAAAGGGGTAAGAGACTTAACGGTGAATTATTGCCATGGTAAGAGAGTGATGAAGTGAGCTTCAGATGGATCAGTAAGAAAACTTCCTAAGCATTTCTTAGATATACAGAAATTGTATACCAGTGCCTGACTCATAACCTGAGAATCTAAAGTAGCTTGTGGCTGAATGGTAGAGATGTCTCTATTGAAATAAGCCAGAGCTTCCAGAATGTGTTAGTGCAAGGAATATGCATGTTTTTCCTATGGACTAGGTGTAGTAAAGAAGAAGGTAGCCTGGAGCTAACTGAAGTCCTATCCAAAAGGACTTTTCCAGAAAGTGGGATCCTCAGTTTTATGTGCATAGGACAGACCATCAGAGAAACAAAAGCTGAAAGGAAAGAAAAAGAGCCTGCTAGAAAAAATGTAAATTTTCTATAACACAGGGAGATTCAGTCAATAATCTTCGGTAGTAGGAACGTTTCAGGAATCTTTGAACTCTTGTGTTCTCCAGAAAGTATAGAAACAACTTAAAATTTCACTGATTCAAGGGAGACAATTTTCTTTTCTTGCCCAACTCCTCTCTCCCCACTCATCTCACACTGAAGGGGTTGGACCCTAACACTGATGCTAGAGAACCAAGAAAAATTTTCTCTAATACCAGAGAAATCAATCAGATTCTACCTTTATTCAACCTGAAGCAAGATGATTCCATAATTCAGCAATTTTATTTCTTCATTTCTCATTTGACACACACATTAACAAACTAATAGGAAGGGGAATTATATCTCACTTTAAAGCCTAAACAAGATTTTTTTAGTCATTCTTGATACTTCACAAATCATAATTCTCTTAATTTTTCTGCTAACATGACTATTCTTAATAACCTTTATTTTGAAATTAAACTTAGAGTCAAAAGAAAAAAACAGCAATGAATACAAACTCCTAGATAATAAATTTATCTTAGCCATTTTTCCTAATTTGCATAGTTCATAGAAAGCAACTCATGATTATGTAGTAAGGCTTACTCAGAGCTTTAATTTGAGTAATAGAGAACTTTAATTTAGAAGGCAGTGTTAGGTATGTAATTCTGATAAAAAGAAATCCATTACCTGATGTAGAAGAGACGTTAGGGTTTGACGCTGACAACCAAGAAAGAATTCTTGAGATGTCTTTGGTGCAAAAAGGTGATTTTATTAAAGCACGGGACAGGACCCTTGGGCAGAAGAGTTACACTAGCATCATGAAGAGTGGCCCATTACATACTTCCAAGTTAGGAGTAGGTTAGGAATAGTGTTAAGTCTCCAAGGAATTTGGAAGCAAGGTTTCCAGGACCTTGAGGGGGCTAGCTATTGTTGGTAAAGTGTCATTTATTACTGTCTCACAAAACCTGAGCCATGAGACCCTTCAGATGTATATCAGTGAGCATATGTTTGGGGGATGATTGCCAACATGCATCTTGGGTTGTAGAGATAAAGGAAGTTTCCAAAAGAATTTTTATATGTTAAATTAGACTTTCAGGAACCTTGGTAGTGGTGGTGGGGCAGGGGTTGGATTGCCTTTTGCTTTTCTCTTACTATTTTAATCTCTTCCCAAAATTTTGCTAGGTCATAAAGAAACTCTAATCATCAGTGTCATATCAATAAGATATCTAATTGCTGTAAACTCAAATGTCAGCATGCTAATGAATACATTTCAAATTCTGATTTTTCTCACAACATACAAATGTGCTTTGAATCCATTATATTTTCATATATATAAATATATATAAATATAATCATATATCCAATATATGATTATATTTTGATTGGCTGGGTTAATCAGGTAATTAACATGTTTTTATTAAGGGCCTACTACGTAAAACAATAAATTACTTTCTCATTAGAATAACTAATTTGCATGATAATATCAACTAAGACTACCTGAGATGATTGTCTTCTCCTTAAGCAATTTTATTTTGCAACATAAAAGCAAGATCCCATTCCGAAAGAGCCAATACCAATGCCAATTAGTTCTTGCTGCTGTTAGGGGTAGTGGTTAGGGAAAGAAAATTTTTAAAATCTAGGACAGTGATGATTACAGTTTACCTTCAGTTTTAAGAAAATATTCAAATAACTTTGATATTTAGTTTTCCTTTTGAATTGCCTATGGATGTTACAGAAAATGTATTAAGTTCTTTCTGCTTGTGGTAGGTACTTTGCTTATGTTGTTTGATTCTTCACAATTCTGTGAGATTGGTGCTATTATCCTTAATTTACAGGTAAAGCTACTGAAATTCAGAGAGGTTAAGAACTGAAGTATTAAGAACTGAAATATTTTATGCAAAATCAAGCAGGTTGGTACATAGCAAATACAAGATTAAAACTAATGTCTTTCATAAGTGACATGAACAAAGAATTCAGAGTTTCTATAGCATGACACTGCCCATCTAAATATATGTTACAGTCATGTTCAAATTAAACACAACAGGATAATTTTGCTGCAAATTTCAGTATTATCAGAGATTTGGAAATGTTACAAATCAAATCGTGTTTTCTTTTTTAATATTACTGGACGGTGATTATTTCTAAGTATTATATAAAGTACTGTCTGTGCCCCATCACCAGCGTGATAGAATATTTGGTCCTATTTTAAAGGTTTTTGTTTATTTATTTATTTATTTATTTGACAGAGAAAGAGAGAGAGAGAGAGAGATCACAAGTAGGCAGAGCAGCAGGCAGCAAGGGAGAGAAGCAAACCCCTAAGCTGAGCAGAGAGCCCGATATGGGGCTTGATCCCATGACCCTGGGATCATGACCTGAGCTGAAGGCTCAGGCTTAAACCTGAGCCACCCAGGCTCCCCATTTTAAATGGAAAAAAAACCTGAAGAAATAGTGCAACATCGGTAATCTTGCCTGAGGTGACAAAACAAATATGCCCTGGAGTCAAGTTTAGAACTTATTCCCATTTTCCAAAAGATATGACTGTATCCTGTTTCCATGAGGATACAGAATATAGCGATAATGCTTTTGCTGTGTCAGCTTTAATTGGCACATTTTGACATTTGGCCATTTACATTCTTTGTTCTTTTCTTTGTTGCCTTGGGTGTATTTAATTTCTCCTTCATGTCTTAGAAGAGAGCTACTTAAAAAAAAAAAAGCTTAATAGTTTAATAACTCATTCAGTAAGTAAATGCTTTTTTGTTTGAATTTGTGACATTCTATTTAAACAAATTTGCTGTTTTGTTTACCTATATGTGGTATTGTTAAAATACACAGCTGTCTTTGTTTCAGTGTGGGATGTTTTAGATACACTGCCTGTCTAATTATATTTATATTCTTGTATATTTGAGACCTCACACCTCACTACACACTTAACAGCTTATAGAAACAGCATCCTACTCATGTGGGATGTCAGATGTAATAGTTCTTCACAACAATGTTTTCTATGATTATTTATTTAATACCACTCATTTAATAATCTATTTAACTATGTCTTGTTTAAGAGGTCTTAGTTCTCTTGGAAACCAGTTTGCCATTTTAAAATATTTTAAAATTATTTAAATATTTAAATATTTAAAATAATTTAAAATTTAATAATTTAAAATTATTTAAAATTTAAAATTAAAAAATATTTTAAAATATAGCATCTTCATGTCTTCAGAATCTTTTAAATCACTGCTCAATTGCTTGCTCCTTAAAAAAACAAAATTATTTTCTGTTCTGATAAATATTTATATCTTCCTCTCTGAAGTGACATATCAGTTGAATTATTGCTGCCCTCCACCACTAAAGAGTAGAAGGAAGGAGAGGAAGATTTGAGGGGGGACATAGAATTACTAGTGCCTACAAATCGAGCCTGTTAATGGAAAAGACTTCTCATCCATAGCTACAGTCCCACTAGCATAACAACATAATTAGCTTTGGAGTTTTAGTAATTACTAACCGGATTCCCAAGGAAAACAGTCTTGAAATTACTGCTGTGTAATCACAAAGAAAATTGTAGTTTCCTGTTTAAATTTATTTCAGCTCATAAACAGAAATATTTGCCAAAGATCTTGTGATAAAGGATAGGCTTGGACAAAAAAAAAATCTCTAATTTCAGAAATCTTTGAGAGGTTTCTCTATATAGCTTCAATTCAATAATTCTTTATCCCAATATCCTCTCACCATTTGCAGCCACATTTGGAACACTGCGGCCATTAAATTGAACAAACTCAATCTGCTCAACCCTGTCCCTTTCCATGACTCATTTTGACATGTGCCTCTGGTCTGAGATTCAATCTCCTTCCTTCTTTATCTTTGTTTTCATAATTACTAACCTGGGTTCAAACCTCAAGATGTTTCATTCTATACTAAGAAGTATAGTACAAAAATAAGTATATTTTTATTATTATATTATATATACACACGTTCACATGTGCATATTTTAATCCAAAAGAATGAAGTTACTTAGGTTAGCTTTTACTTGCTGTGTGACCATGGTTACATAATGTAACCTCTCTTAACCTGAGTTTTATTTTCCAAATTCCAAGGATATACTCCTTGTTTTATAAAATGCATTCTGTAAACTGTATTAGTCATAATATTGATCAGCTGTAACTGTAAGTAAATTCACCCGTCCTGTTTTCTCTCATACCACATTATCTCTGGCAAATTTACCCTTGCCCTAATGAGAAGAAACTCTACCATATTCTCAGTCATTTTTTTCCTCCTTCCTTAGACCGAAGCCCCAATGTCCTTGATGACATTATTTACTTCAAACTACTGCCTAAGATCTTATTTTCCTCTGTGCCAAACCCACATTTTGTACTGTGCTTCCAATTAACAGAACAAGGAGGAAAGTTTAGCAGTTTTGTTCCTTTCTGAAAGACAGAACTGACAATTCTTAAACATCTTTATCAGAAATCAATGAACTTTCTCCTTATTATTCCCTTTATTGGTTTATTTTTTGCTACTATTATCAAAAAATGTAATGGACATTATTGTAGGTCACCTCCATTAATCTTCAGGACCAAGGCATTCATTTCTTCAGCTGCCCAGAATGTCAGTTGTCAGTGGCATGAGTCCCTCTGCAGGAATAGCTTACATTGTAAGAAAGTGGCTTCAACATTTACTATAGCACCAAGAACCATAAGATACCTGGCAATAAACCTAACCAAAGAGGTAAAGGATCTGTACTCGAGGAACTACAGAACACTCATGAAAGAAATCGAAGAGGACACAAAAATATGGAAGACCACTCCATGCTCTTGGATAGGAAGAATAAACATTGTTAAAATGTGTATACTACCTAGAGTAATCTATACTTTTAATGCTATTCTGATCAAAATTCCACTAGTATTTTTCAAAGAGCTGGAGCAAATAATCCTAAAATTTGTATGGAATCAGAAGAGACCCCAAATTGCTAAGGAAATGTTGAAAAACAAAAATAAAACTGGTGGCATCAACGTTACTTGATTTCAAGCTTTACTACAAAGCTGTGATCACCAAGACAGCATGGTACTGTCATAAAAACAGACACATAGACCAGTGGAACAGAGTAGAGAGCCCAGATATGGACCCTCAACTCTATGGTCAAATAATCTTCGACAAAGCAGGAAAAAAATATACAGTGGAAAAAAGACAGTGTCTTCAATAAATGGTGCTAGGCAAATTGGACAGCTATATGTAGAAGAATGAAACTTGACCATTCTCTTATACTGTACACAAAGATAAACTCAAAATAGATAAAGGACCTCAACGTGAGACAGGAATCCATCAGAATCCTAGAGGAGAACATATGCAGGAACCTCTTTGATATCAGCCACAGCAACTTCTTTCAAAATATGTCTCCAAAGGCAAAGGAAACAAAAGCGAAAATGAACTTTTGGGACTTCATCAAGGTCAAAAGCTTCTGCACAGCAAAGGAAACAGTCAACAAAACAAAGAGGCAACCCACGGAATGGGAGAAGATATTTGCAAATGACAGTACAGACAAAAGGTTGATATCCAGGATCTATAAAGAACTTCTCAAACTCAACACACACAAAACAGATAATCATATCAAAAATGAGCAGAAGATATGAACAGACACTTCTCCAATGAAGACATACAAATGGTTATCAGACACATGAAAAAATGTTCATCATCACTAGCCATCAGGGAGATTCAAATTAAAACCACATTGAGATACCACCTCACACCAGCTAGAATGGCCAAAATTAGCAAGACAGGAAACAACGTGTGTTGGAGAGGATGTGAAGAAAAAGGATCCTTCTTACACGGTTGGTGGGAATGCAAGTTGGTGCAGCCACTTTGGAGAACAGTGTGGAGATGCCTTAAGAAATTAAAAATAGAGCTTCCCTATGACCCTGCAATTGCACTACTGAGTATTTACCCCAAAGATACAGATGTGGTGAAAAGAAGGGCCATCTGTACCCCAATGTTTATAGCAGCGATGGCCATGGTCGCCAAGCTGTGGAAAGAACCAAGATGCCCTTCAACGGACGAATGGATAAGGAAGATATGGTCCATATACACTATGGAGTATTATGCCTCCTTCAGAAAGGATGAATACCCAACTTTTGTAGCAACATGGATGGGACTGGAAGAGATTATGCTGAGTGAAATAAGTCAAGCAGAGAGAGTCAATTATCATATGGTTTCACTTATTTGCGGAGCATAACAAATAACACGGAGGATATAGGGAGATGAAGAGGAGAAGGGAGTGGAGGGAAATTGGAGGGGGAGATAACCATGAGAGACTATGGACTCTGAAAAACAACCTGAGGGTCTTGAAGGGGCAGAAGCTGGGAGGTTGGGGGAGCCGGGTGGTGGGTATTATGGAGGGCATGCTTTGCATGGAGCACTGAGTATGGTGGAAAAACTATGAATTCTGTTACGCTGAAAGGAAATAAAAAATAAAATAAAAAGAAAGTGGCCTCCAAAATTCTGCTTGTAACAGCTGCTTATGATATGGGTACTGTGTCCCTTGACTTTATTAGAAACTCTAAAGGGCCAGGTCTAGTACTTTCCAGGGGATCAGTTGTGGCCATTTTTGCACCTATACCTCAATTCAACCACTCCTTGTACCTGGTTCTGCACGCTACATGTCTGATAGATGTTATTATTGGGATCACATCCCAGTAAGCACCCCTACCACACACACACATACAAATATCAGAGCCCCTGAGTCTATTTTATTTTATTTTTTTAAGATTTTATTTATTTGACAGAGATCACGAGTAGGCAGAGAGGCAGGTAGAGAGAGGGAGGGGGAAACAGGCTCCTTGCTGAGCAGATAGCCCAATGCGGGGCTCCATCCCAGGACCCTGGGATCATGACCTGAGCCTAAGGCAGAGGCTTTAACTCACTGAGCCACCCAGGTGCCCCCCCCCTTTTTAAAAAAGATTTTATTTATTTATTTGACAGAGAGAGAGAGAGACAGAGAGAGAGGGAACACAAGCAGGGAGGTTGGGAGAGGGAGAAGCAGGCTTCCCACCAAGCAGGGAGCCCAACACGGGGCTCGATCTCAGGACCCTGGGATCACAACCTGAGCCAAAGGCAGACGCTAAATGACTGAGCCACCCAGGGGCCCCCTCCTGAGTCTATTTTCCATTGAGTGAGATTCATGATAGTTGGTACCAGGAATTATCCTAGGAATAGACTCAAAGGTAGGATGTTGGCTCTGTGTCACTCACTGGCTGTCTGTTAATGAGGATATCATCACACATTTCAGTGGAGCACTGATTGCCCATAGCATAAGTTTGTAAGGCAATGTTAATAAGTTCATGAGCTGTGAACTAGGATGGAATCCTGGAAGATGGAGATGCACTGATAAGTATAACATTAGAGTTGTTAGTGAGCTTTGGAGAAAATAGTAGGTATGCATACAAAGGAGTCACTGATTAATATTTTAACTCAAAAGAATGAAGGAGTCACTGATGTGAAAACACACATACACACAGACACAGACACACACACACACATACATACAAGATTGGGGTCACCAGTACAAGACTAGATGTGAAAGTGGAAGGGCTCCTTGAAGATTTTATAAAGACTCTTTGCTCTGCAGCTAAGGAGCAAAAAAGCTGAAGATTGGTTCCAGAAAATATTGAATTTTTAAACCTGGCATATCTGCTATGCTAAAGTTAGGACACAGATTGGGAAGGAGTGGGACCATGAGACTTTCAATGGGGATATTTGAAGCAATGCACCTGAAAATCATTAGTCCTTATATTCTTGTCTGGGGCTCTGGAAATATTCATCCATCTTGTAAAAGGCTAGAGCTTCCTCCACTTGTTTAAAAATAATACAGAGGACCCTGTTTTCCAAGAATATATGTACTTCTTCTGCCCTCCTACGATTTACAGAAGGTCACTTTTCCTTCTGGCCACCAGACTAATAATTAGGATCAAGTTACAATCATTCAGCCAGAAAAATATTGAACCTTCTAAGACAGAAGGTTGTTATTTGCTGAAGGGTCTGAAGGACCCATCCAACACGTATCAGCAGCAACCAGTAGAGTGCATATGAGTCTGGATCTAAAGGAAAATAATAGAAATTTAAATATGAATGATAATATCATTACAGAGATATAGTATTTAAAATACTGAAAAGGAGCCTGAAGATGATACTAATAAATATGCTTCTTGTTGCTTCTTGCACATTTGGAAAATTCAACGACTCACCTTAAATAAGATACAGGTGCCAGAAAAACTGTTACAAACAATAGAAAGGGAATACAAATTCTTAAAGAATTGGACATGATGGAATGAATATACTATATAGTGACCAAAGATCTTCCTAGGCAACTGTTTTGAGATAGGTCCATGAATGTGCTACATTTACCAAAGCAATAAGAAATGTTCTGATAAAAAGAAGCACTCATATTTTTAAAAGACTCATTGGTGCTCATTTTGTAAGCAAGGGTTAGACTAGGTGATATGGTTATAGACCTAGATTTCTAATAATAGTGGGAATGTTAGGATTTCAAAATAATATAAGTCACTTGGTGGTACTTAATAATAGGAAGCAAGATAGGTGCAATTATTGTTTTGAGCAGTAGGTCAGAGTAGAAATCAGAAGGGCCTCACTTGAAAGGGGCTATAAAAATTGTAACAGAATGATGCATTCCTTGTGGCAAGGTAGATGGGTAGTCAACTAGGTTATTGATCCATTTATATACCATTAATAAATCAATGATTGGTAGTCAGGAGTCTGAAGACCACTGCTCCAATAATGTCATGATCCCTTTCCCAGGTTCCAGACATGAACAAGCTTTCAGAATTCATTGACTAATAGGGAGGGAAGGACCTGCATAAACATAGCAGGTATATACATAATAATTCTTCCTTCTCCATAGTGTCACACAGATTTATACTCATATACCCATAATAGTAGAGGTAAGGGTCTCCCAGAGATTTTGAGGAACACAGACACAGAATCTGAGTTTCCATCAATACCTGGAAATATAAGATATCATCATAGAAACCTTGTCAGAATGGAGGAATATGGAGTCCAAGTAAAAAATGGAGTCTAAGCTGAGCTCTAAGTCACACCGGGTTGACAGTGGTCATTTTCAAGACACCTGAAAAGAATGGACATATTTGGAGGTTGGTTAAACAAACCTTCACTTTGTTGTTGTTTTTTGTTTGTTTTTGTTTTTGTTTTTAAGATTTTATTTATTTGAGAGAGAGAAAGAGAGAGAGCATGAGCAAGGGGAAAAGGGAAAAGCAGGCTCCCCTCTGAGCAGGGGGCTGATGTAGGGCTTCATTTTAAATAAAAACCAGGGTTATATTCCAACCAAATAATGGGCTCAATTGCAGCTATAATCCAGATATCTTTGTTAGAGTTTATGAACACAACTTTAGGTGCATGGTATATTGCTACTAATCTGGTAAATGTACTCTTTTCCATACTTATTAAAATGAGAACCACAAGTAGTTCACTTTATATGGGAAAGGCAAGAAATATATATTTCTGGTCTTGTTTTTGTCTCCTACACTCTCTCAAAATTTAATTCAAGAAAGTAGTAGTAGTCAGATATTTTGCAGAATGACATATTGGTCAACAATATGAAGAACAAAATGAAGACATTATGTTAACCAAGCCAGGTGCTCAAAAAGTGACAAATACACTGGAAGATTTGATATAAAACATGATAACTGAGAGAGCCCGACTCGGGACACAGTCCCAGGAACCTGAGATCATGACCTGAGCTGAAGGCAGAGGCTCAACCCACTGAACCACCCAGCCGTCCCTAAGGCCCATTTCAATATTTCAATGTCTTTGAATATACTGGGCATAGCAGGACACAAGAGAACCAGTTACCATTATGAAGAGAATATCATTTAAGCATAGAAGTCTTCCCCTGATGTGTTTTCATCTCTTCCGCAAAGGAAGGCATCATATCCTTGAACAATTACAGACTTGGTGCTTGGTGAGTATTAAGCTAATAATTTAAAATTTTAAAAATAGGGAAATATCTAGAAGATGACACTGTAACCACAACAGGAATCTTTTATTTTTGCCTACCCCCTTTCCAACATCTCTCCTCCAAGAGAAAAATAAATGTACTTAATCACAATTTTAGGCTCTCTGCTGGGCCATATTAACTAATAACTGGGCTCATTCCCATTCACTTGGCCTTTACTGTAGACTTTTTCTTCCTGATTCTTTGTAGTAAATATAATAGGAAAGGACAATGCCTAAGAGGAAGTTAGCTATCTCCTCTCTCAAGCTCCCACCTCTTTTTTCTCTCTTTTCTTCCTTCACTCTTCTATCTCACATGGCTTTTTCTTTGTCTCACTATAGCTAGCTTGCTAGCTAATTATCTTTTTCTGTGCTGATAAAAGAAGATACAAAGTGTTCTTTTCTTGATTGGACAAGTGGTGTCTGGGTATGATCATCGGAATGGCTTCAGCCATCTTAAAGACATGAGGGACATGAAAGATGTCAGTTGATCTGCTGCTATGACAGAATGTAGAAATAGAAGAACCTTGAAGTCTTGATAATACTAATTATGAGATGATAAATCACTTTATTTTTTACCCTAGGTGAGTTAATATTTTCTCTTTCTGCAACTAAATCATTGCCACTGATATGAAATATACCATTGACTCAGTTGTTCTTTTCTTCTATAATTTGGCTGACTTGGGACTATACCATTTTCAAGAGAACCACCTCCATTGTTTCTCCTTGACAATTTACTCCCATTAATAGAAATTTGTTTTCATGAAATAGCTGAAGATGTAGGGACAGATGTGCATGAATATGTTCATTTCAGAATTATTTATAATAATTTCTAATTAGAATCAACTTAAATGTTTATCAGTACAGAAGACATTAAAGTATGATACATTTGTACCTTAGACAATAAAAAGTCATTAAAAAGAAAGTTAAAAAAATCAGTTGATGTAGAAAAATATCCATAGCTTATTACTGAGAGAGAAACTAAAAGCAGAATTCACCAAATTTCTGAGCATGAACAAGATAATCTTATGTTTATAAAAAATCTCATGGAATATTTTTTTGACATTTATACATGTGAATAATAATACTACAAGCAATAGTGACCCTTAATATTTATTGAATATCTGCTCAGAGCCAGGAAGCATGATACATGATTTACATATATGGTAGTAATTAATCTGTAGCTCAAATAATGTAGATATTATTATTATCATTTATACATAAGTTAAGGAAGTAAAAAATTTTGCCGCCTAGCCATTGAGCAATAAGATCAAGGTTCATATCCAAGTCTATATCGCAGTTTATTATGTTATAATTTAACTTTTATATCATAACATTTATATTATAGTATTCATTTACATATTATATTATATTATATATTATATTTATTATATTATACTATATTATAGATATCTAGAATAATTACTTCCAAAAGGACAATAATAATTGCCTTTGGGGATTAGGGTAATTTTTTCTTCATCACACTTTTCTGGATCATTACATTTTCTACAGCAAATATATTATTTCATTTTTCTTTAAACATATATCACTTTAAATAAAAAGAAAGGAAATAAATATATGGCATATACAGTTATAAATTATAATAAACATCGATCAAACAGTGCCTTTCCTGTCTCTTTTTGCATAAGTATCAGGAAGAGTATTTCTAGCTCCAGATCTACTTGGCTCTGTAACTTTAGGAAGTCATTGAACCTCTTAATTTCCTCTCATGCAAAGTAGATATAATGTTACTTAGCTTTCCTTCAAACAGTTGTCATAAAGATTTAATGAGGTAGTGGACATCAAAGAGCTTGGGAAGTTTTAAAGCATGCTAAAACTCTTCCAGGGTATTATTATTCTTTCTTTTCTTCATATTAAAACATATTTTAAATGTGTATTTTGGTTTAAAAAGCTCAGTGTCTTGAAATCAGAATATAGCTTATGTCTTTGTTTCCTAATTTAGATAGTGGGATGATAATATTGACCTTTTAAGTTACTGTGGGAGTATGTAGATATACCAGACATAAAGTATCTTGCACCATAAATTCTAACACAAAGTGGGGCACATATAGAGGTGTGTGTGTGTGTGTGTGTGTGTGTGTGTGTGTGAGTGTGTGTTTTAAACTAAAAAGTCCCAGTGGAAAGTAAGCTTCTGTTCGGAATTCTGTTCTAATATAAACTCCTATTTGCGCTCAAAGGAACAATAACAGGAACAATAAATGTGCAATCTGGTTCCCTAAGGAAAAGCAAATCCACATTTAAGAGCTTTCATCACAGGCTCTAATACACTATCTAGTTTGTCAGAGGGGATATATTTATTAGCATAATAATAAAATACCAGGAAATTGCATAATAGTAACTAATTGTCTGCCCTGCCTTTCTTCTTGGAAACAAAAATGTCATGAAAGTTCATGAACACACATGAGACCATTTCATCCTGTTGTTTCTAAGTTTGCTTTTTTCCACTACTCTTCTATTGTGAATCTGAGAAGGAATTGTCTTCTAAAGAGGAAGAAAACATGGTTCAAAGGGCTGATTTTCTACTATTTGCTATATCCTAGAGAACCATGTAATCTGCTGAAACATGTAATCTTCCATCCCTTGATTACATTTTTGTTTTTATTTTATTTTATTTTTTAAAATTTTAATATATTTTTAATTTTTTTTATTTACTTGACAAAGAGAGAGTTGGAGAGGGAGAAGCAGGCTCCCCACTGAGCAGGGAGCTTGATTCAGGGCTTGATCCAGAGACTCCAGGATCATGACCTGGGCTGAAGGCAGATGCTTAACTGACTGAGCTACCCAGACACCCCTAATTTTTATTTTAATTCCAGTTAGTTAACATATAGTGTAATATTTGTTTTGGGAGTACAATACAGTGATTCAAACCTGCATACATCATCCTGTGCTCAGTTGCAACAAGTGCAGTCCTTAATCCCGATCACCCATTTAACACAATACACTTCCCGTCTGGGAACCATCAGTCTTTTCTATGTAATTAAGAATCTGGTTTTTTTGGTTTGTCTCTCTGTCTTTTTTTTCCCTCTCTCATTTGTTTTATTTCTTAAATTCCACATAATAGTGAAATCATATTGTATTTGTCTTTCTCTGATGACTTATTTTGCTTAGCATAATACTCTCTAGCTCATCCACATCATTGCAAATGGCAAGATTTCCTTCTTTTTATGGCTAAATAATATTCCATTGTATATATATATATACATTCCATTGTATGTATATATAAATATATGTATTTATATATACATACAATGGAAGTGATATATATGTAATATATCTATTATATATCCATTCATCAATCAATGGACTCTTAGGCTCCTTCCATATCTTGGCTATTATAAATAATGCTGCTATACACATAGGGGTGCACGTATCCCTTTGAATTAGTGTTCTTGTATTCTTTGGGTAAATAGCCAATAGTACAATTGCTGGATCATAAGTTAGTTCTATTTCTAACTTTTTGAGGAATGGTGCATATTGTTTTCCATAGTGACTGCCCTTGTTTGCATTCCCACTAGCAGTGCACAAGTGTTCCTTTTTCTCCACATCTTTGCCAACCCCTGTTTTTCTTATGTTGCTGATTTTCTGACAAGTGCAAAGTGGTATCTCATTGTAGTTTTGATTTGCATTTCTGGATGGTAAGTGATGATGAACATCTTTTCATGTGTCTGTTGACCATCTGGATATCTTCTTTGGAGAAAGAAGATATTCATGACTTCTGTCCATTTTTAAAATGGATTATTTGGTTTTTGGGTGTTGAATTTGATAAGTTGGTTAGATATTTTGGATACTAATCCTTTATTAGATATTAGATATGTCACTTGCAAATATCTTCTCCCATTCCATAGGTTGCCTCTTAGTTTTGTTGAGTGTTTTCTTCACTGTGCAGAAGCTTTTTATTTATGCAGTCTCAAAAGTTTATCTTTGCTTTTGTTTCTCTTGCCTCAGAAGACAAACCTAGAAAAAAGTTGCTACAGCTGATGTCAAAGAGACTACTGTCCATGTTCTCTTCTAGGATTTTTATGGTTTCAGGTTTCACATTTAGGTCTTTAGTCCATTTTGAATTTATTTTTGTGTATGGTGTAAAAGAGTGGTCCAGTTTCTTTCTTTTGAATGTTGTCCAGTTTTCCCAGAACCATTTGTTGAAGAGACTCTCCTCTTCCCATTGAATATTCTTTCCTGCTTTGTGGAAGATTAATTGACCATATGGTCATATATTTATTTCTGGGTTTTCTATTCTGTTCCATTGATCTGTGTATTTATTTGTGTCTTTACAATACTGTTTTGACCACTAAAGCTTTGCAAAATAACTTGAAGTCTGAAACTGTGATGCCTCCAGCTGTGCTTTTTAATATTAATTTTTTTTTTAATTTTAATTTTTTTAGGATTGTTTTGTCCATTTGGGGTCTTTTGTGGTTCCATACAAATTTTAGAATTGTTCTAGTTCTATGAAAAATGCTGGTATTTTGGTAAGGATCGAGTAAAATGTAGACTGCTTTGAGTAGCATAGATATTTTAATAATATTTGTTCTTCCAATTCATGAGTATAAAAAATGTCATGTCTTTACATTTTTTTGTGTTATCTTCAATTTCTTGCAACAGCGTCTTATAGTTCTCAGAGTATAGGTCTTTCACCTCTTTGGTTAAGTTTATTCTTAGGTATCTTATTTTTGGTACAATTGTAAATGGGGTTGTTTTCTCAATTTCTCTTTCTGCTGTTTCATTATGGGTGCATAGAAATGCATCAGATTTCTGTACAGTGATTTTGTATCCTGTGATTTTACTGCATTTGTTTATCAGTTCTAGCAGTTTTTTTGATGGAGTCTTTGGATTTTCTATATAGAGTATGTCATCTGCAAATATGGAAGTTTTACTTCTTCCTTACCTGTTTGGATGCCTTTTTTTCTTTTTGTAGTCTGATTTCTGTGGCTAGGACTTCTAGTACTGTGTTAAATAAAAGTGGCGAGAGTGGGCATCCTTGTCTTGTTCCTGAACTTAGGGTAAAAGCTTTCAGTTTTTCATCATTGAGTATGATGTTAGCTGTGTTTTTTTCATATGTGGACTTTATTATGTTGAGGTATGTTTCCTCTAAACTTACTTTGTTGTCTCTTTTATCATGAATTAATATTGTACTTACTCAAAGTATTTTTCTGCATCTATTGAAATTATCATATGGTTCTTATCCTTTCTCTTACTGATATAATGTATCACATTGATTGATTCACAAATATTGAACTAGCCTTGTAACCCAGGAATAAATTCCACTTGATCATGGTGAATGATTCTTTTAATGTATTATTGAATTTAGTTTGCTAATATTTTATTGAGGATTTTTGCATCCATATTCATCAGGGATATTGGCCTGTAGTTCTTTTTCTTTGTGGTGTCTTCATCCAGTTTTTCTATTAAGATGATGTCCTCATAGAATGAACTTTTAAGTTTTTCTACCTTTTCTATATTTTGGAATAGTTTAAGACAGATAGTTATTAACTCTTCTTTAATCCTTTCATAGAATTCACCTGTGAGGCCATCTGGTCCTAGACTTTTGTTTGTTAGGAATTATTTGATTACTGATTCAATTTCTTTGCTTTTATTGGTGTTCAAATTTTCTGTTTCTTCCTTTTCCAGTTTTGGTAGTTTATTTGTTTCTAGGAATTTAACCATATCTTCTAGTTGCCCAATTTGTTGGCAGATAGTTTTTTTAATAATATTTCTTTATAATTGTTTGTATTTTCATGGTGTTGTTCTTCTCCTCTCTTGTTTGTGATTTTATTTGAGTCCATTGTCTGTTTTTCGTGGTAAATCTGTCTAAAATTTTATCAGTATTATTGATTTTTTTTGAAGTACCAGCTCCTGGTTTCATTGATCTGCTCTATTGTGTTTTTGTTTTACATATTTGTTGTGGTTTTTTCCTCTATCATTTTTGCTTTAATCTTTATTTCCTTTCTTCTTCAGGTTTTAGATTGTGTTTGTTACTCTTTTTCTAGTTCCTTTAGGTATAAGATTAGCGTGTTTATTTGAGATTTTTCTTGCCCTTGTGATAGACCTATATTACTATAGACTTCCCACTTAGACCTACTTTTGTTGCATCCAAAGGTTTTAGAATATTGTGTTTCATTTTCAGTTGTTTCCATGTACTTTTTTATTTCTTTTTTTTTAATTTCCTGGTTCACCCCTTTATTGTTTAATAACATGTTATTTAACCTCCATGTATTTGTGGTCTTTTCAGATTATTTCTTATGATTGGCTTCTAGTTTCATAGGATTGTAGTTCAGAAGAGATATGTGGTATGACTTTGATCTTGAATTTGTTGAGGCTGGTTTTGTGGACTAAGGCATGATCTATTCTGGAGAATGTTGCATGTGCACTCAAAAATAATGCATATTCTGCTATTTTAGGATGGAATGTTCTGAATATATCTGTTAAATCCATCTAGTCCAGTGTGTCATTCAGAGCCATTGTTTCCTTGTTAGTGCTCTACTTAGATTATCTGTCCATTGATGTAAGTGGGATGTTAAAGTCCCTTACTATTGTTGTGTTGTTGTCAATTAGTTCCTTTATGTTTGTTATTAATAGTTTTATGTATTTGGGTGCTCCTATGTTGTGTGCATGAATATTTACAGTTGTTATATTTTCTTGTTGGATTGTGTTCTGTAAAATTATACAGTGTATTTTCTTTCTTTTTTTTTTTTTTTTTTTTTTTTGTTTTTTTTTTTTTTTTTTTTTTTTTTTTTTTTTTTGGTCTCTTGTTACAGTCTTTGTTTTAAAGTTCATTTTATCCAATATAAGTATTGCAACTCTGGCTCTTTTGACATCCCTTTGTAAGATAGATATTTCTCCCCTCACTTTGAATCTGCAGGTGTCCTAAGGTCTAAAATGAGTCTTTTGTATGCAGCATATGGATGGGTCTTGTTTTTTTGTTTTGTTTTTTGTTTTTTTGTTTTAATCCATTCTGTCACCCTATATCTTTTTTTTAAAAGATTTTATTTATTTAATTGACAGAGATCACAAGTAGGTAGAGAGGCAGGCAGAGAGAGAGAGGGGGAGAAGCAGGCTCCCCGCCTAGCAGAGAGCCCGATGCGAGGCCTGATCCCAGGACCCTGGCTGAGCTGAAGGCAGAGGCTTTAACCCACTGAGCCACCCAGGCACCCTAACCCTATACCTTTTGATTGGAACATTTGGTCCATTTATATTCAAAGTAATTATTGTTAGATATGTATTTATTGCCATTTTATTACTTGTTTTTTGGTTATTTCTGAAGATTTCTCTGATCCTTTCTTGTGTTTCTCTCTGCCATGTTTTGCTGATTTCCTTTAGGGAAAGATTTCTTTCTCTTTATTGTTTGCATGTTTATTAGTAGTTTTTGATATATAGTTACTGTTAAGCTTGGATATAATCTCTTCTGCATATAGCAGTCTATGTTAAGTTGATTGTTGCTTAAGTTTGAACCCATTCTTTTCTCCTCTTCTCCCCATATTTTCAGTATATGTTATTTTATTTTATATCCTTTGTATATGTGTTTGAGTTCCCTGCATTTTTATCACCTTTGTTATTCCTACCTTTATACTGTCAATTTTGGTCTCTTTTTTCCATTCAAAGTGTCCCCTTTAGTATTTCTTGCAGGGCTGATTTAGTGGTCACAAACTCCTTTAGTTCTTGTTTGTTTAAGAAACTCTTTATCTCTCATTCTATTATGAATAATAACTTTGCTAGATAGAATATTCCTGATTACGGATTTTTTTCCTATTCAGCACTTTGAATAGATCATGTCATTACCATCTAGCTTGGAAAGTTTCTGTTGAAAAATCTCCTGCTAGCATTAGGAGTTTTCCCCTGTAAGTTACTGACTTCTTTTGTTTTGCTGCTTTTAAGATTTTTTTCTTCATCATATATTATACAAATTTAATTACAATATGTCTTGATGTGGGTCGGCTTTTGTTGATTTTGATGGGAGTTCTCTGTGCCTCCTCGATCAAGATATCTGTTTCCATCCCCATATCAGAGAAGTTTTCAGCTATTATTTTTTCAAATTAATTTTCTACCCCCTTTTCTTTTTTCTTCTTCTGTGGCTCCCATAATATAAATGTTATTATGTTTGATGGAGTCACAGCTCTCTGTCTACTCTCATTTTGCATAATTCTTTTTTCTCTCTTTTGTTCAGCCTGCTTACTTTCCATTACCCTGCTTTCTAGGTTAGTAATTCATTCCTTTGCTTCTTCCATCCTGCTGTTCATTACACCAACTGTGTTTCTTTATTCTGTTTACTGAGCCCATTATCTGTGCTGTGTTATTCTTTATCTCTCAGCTAAGGATCTCACTCATCTCTTCCACTCTTTTCTCAAGCCCAGTGAGTATCCTTACCAACATTACTTTAAATTCTCTATCAGCCATGTTACTTACATCTGTTTCACTAAGATCTCTGGCCTTGGCTTTGTCCTGTTCTTCATTTGGGATACGTTTCTCTGTCTTTTCCTTTTGTCTGCCTCTCTGTGCCTGTTTCCCTGTGTTACAAAAGTAATTTATGGGTGTCTGGGTGGCTCAGTTGGTTAAGCCTCTGCCTTCGGCTCAGGTTATGATCTCAGGATCCTGGGATCGAGCCCCATGTCGGGCTCTCTGCTTGGCAGTGAGCCTGCTTCCCCCTCTCTCTCTGCCTGCCTCTCTGCCTGCTTGTGATATCTCTCTCTCTCTCTCTCTCTAAGAAATAAATAAAATCTTAAAAAAAAAAAAAAGTAAGTCAGCTATGTATTCTGCTGTTGAAAGTAGTGACTTTATGAAGAGGAGGTCTTGGAGTGCCCTGCAGTCCCATGTTCCCTTTCACCAGACCTGGCACTTCAGGAGAATATCCTATATGTGTTGCTTATGTCCTGATGTTGTGTCTGAGTTATTTTCCTTTCAGTGAAGTCATGTGCATTGACTCTCTCTGCCTGTTTTGGGCTGTGCTTGCTCTCTGTAGTGTTAGTGGGACCCAGGCAGATCAGCTCTGAGAGGGCATGTCCACCAGGGAACTTAGAAACAGGGCAGTGATATTAGCAAAATTTGCCATGGGCCACTAGTCCTATGTCAGATTCCCCAAACTGCTGGTGTGGCAGAGGGCAGCAAGACTGAATGCATCCGGGACAGCTGAGCATGGTGCGCATAGGTGGCTGGGGGCTCATAGGTGGGTACTGTGCTGTGTCTGGGCAGGGCCTATGTACAGCTTTAATATTTGCCCTAAGCTTTGCACCCAGGCTACTAGTGTCTGTGTAGCCCTACCTCCCACAGGTCACTCTGTGTTTATATTGAGGGTCAGAGGAGGAAAATGGTACCTGCCAGCTCCCTTGTTTTCAAAGAAGTCCCCCAGCATGCTCAGAAGCCAGTATGAGCAAATCTGTTTCCTGTTTGACCCCAGTATTGTGTAAACTGCCATTTTTATGTTGCCTCTCTGTGCAGGCTGCTGTCTCTTTAAGGGCATTGACCCAGCTATCACTTGCCCTCCTGGCTCAACTGGTGCTGAGTCAGCTGACTTTTAAAGCCCCTTGCTCCAATCCCATTGGTTTTATAAACTCACAGAATCCAGCCCCTGTGGTTTTTTAAAGCCAAGCATTATGGGGATTATTCTTCTCCATGTGAGCTTCCTGATGTGAAGGCCCATTTCTTTGCCCTCTCCACATGCAGCTCCCTCCCTCCTGCAGGCAGCCTTTCTGCACCTTTTTGACTTTCCTAAACTTTCAGCTGCAGCTTCTCTATGTTTAGTTGTGAAGTTTGTTCTGCTAGTCTTTGGATTGTTTTCTAGTTTATTGACTTGGGTGTGGATAATACCCAGTTGTAAACATGGGACAGGGTGAGCAGAGGGCCCTTCTACTACACAATCTTCCTATGCTCCTCCACATTTCTAGTTTTTGAATCAAAAGTCTTCAGCTGGGAAAACGATTATGAAATCCTATGGAGAGAATCTAATAGCTTATTTACAGTAGAAACCTTAAATGATATTTCCTCATTATCAGCACCCTCATAAAAGAGCATTTATTTTGCATTTATATGCTTAGCTTACCTGATAGAAAATCATTCATTATTTCTTCTTTTTCCAGTCCTTCTGTTCCTTAACTGATAACTGAGCTGCTGAGTGAGCATCGAAGTCAAATAAGCTATGAACAAAGAGAGTTCCCAAACAATATCTCATTCTCTGAACATTTTTGATGCTCTTTCATGCCATTCAAATCTCCCTTTCCTATGTCCTAAGGATCAGCTCTTTGTGGCCTGACAGTTAGAAAATCTGATAAACTAAAATCTAATAGTGAACTAATACTTCTTAATGGGTAATGTTACTCCTTCCAGGAAATTTATATTCAATATAAACAGGTCATTTGAAAAAAAAATTTCTAATTATTTAGTTCCAGTCATATGTGTTTATGTCAGTGGCATCATGCCCATTTTGGGTTGCCTCAGGTAGACCTGAGCTGGTTTAAAGGTAGGTTAATTTTCATGATGCTAAGAACTTCAAGTACTCAGACAAGAAGGCTGATTGGAATTCCCATGCTCTGTAAGGGAAAAGGACTTGTCAAAAGACATCTAATTAAAATTAAAAAAAAAAAATCAATGACATCTCTTGAGAGAGTTTTTTTTTCTGGTTATGCACAAAAGGGGACTATTGTACATAGATTGGCACACTGGTATTCTCAACATAGTCAAGAGACTGAAAGGCAAGTCCTAGGGGATATTCTGAGGTCTAGAGACCTATGCACATTTTTCAGAATTTATATTTAGTTTCTTTTTTTTTTTTTTTTAATTTATTTATTTGCCAGAGAGGGAGAGAGAGCAAGCACAGGCAGACAGAGTGGCAGGCAGAGGCAGAGGGAGAAGCAGGCTCCCTGCTGAGCAAGGAGCCCGATGTGGGACTCGATCCCAGGATCGCTGGGATCATGACCTGAGCCGAAGGCAGTCACTTAACCAACTGAGCCACCCAGGCGTCCCTTATATTTAGTTTCTAATTTCTAGTCTACATTTTACCCAATGAAAAGAATCTTAAATCTTCTTTTCTGGGTCCCTAATTGGCACCTCTGCAAGTTTATATCTATGTACATCTCCTGAGAATTGTAGAACTTGTTTGATTTGATTTTTAAAAGCTCCAGAAGCCTCATTATAGCACAGATCCTCGTTCAGCACTTGCTTTAAAGTCCATGCTGCTTTCTTTAATTCACCTTCCTATGAATTAAAGAAATAACAATAAGAAATATGTTATTTGCTTTTGACACCATTCATAACAACTGAGTCTGACTCAAAAAAGTTATTTCTAGCAAAAATAGGGAGGGTTTGTTCTGGGCCCTACATTTTAGCAAAAACCAGCCATGTAAGAGAAGCAACTGCAGGAGGAATGTGTCATATTCCCAGAAGGAAAGGGGGGTGTTTAGTTTATAGAAAAGGAGGCATGCTGTGGATAGATCATTTCTTATATTCTTAAAAAGTATGTCAAGTAGATGAGGAGATAAGAATCAATGCAAGAAACTACAGGGAGACATATTTCAGTTCAGTATAAAGGCTAACTGTCCAAAATGATTGTCCCAGTTGTCCTGGGTGACATAAATGTTCTCAGAAAGTGAAAAACTCCCTGTCAGTGGAACATTTGAATTGTTGCAAACTAGGTTCAAGTACTATATAGGGCTGGCAAATGATTCTTAAGATACCTTTTTAAACCTGCAGATTTTATCTTTACCTTTTTTCCCCCAATTTCTTTTCTCCAAGCTTTTATGTCTCTTCTCTATTCAACATTTTATTTCTTCCCAAACTTTTTTATTCATGTCATCATACTGTAAACTGGGAATATATATTTACAGTAAGGAACCCATGACTTGATATGTTACTTTTCTCAGGAATATTTGCAATTCAAAAGAATAAAGCATGGGGTGCCTGGGTGGCTCGGTGGGTTAAAGCCTCTGCCTTTGGCTCAGGTCATGATCCCAAGGTCCTGGGATGAGCCCCGCATGGGGCTCTCTGCTCAGCAGGGAGCCTGCTTCCCTTCCTCTCTCTCTGTCTGCCTCTCTGCCTGCTTGCAATCTCTGTCTGTCAAGTAAACAAATAAATAAAATCTTAAAAAAAAAAAAAGAATAAAGCAGGGAGAGGATGAAAGAAATGAATCACTATTCCTGAAAATTAGGAGGTGACATAAACATGGCAAGAAGAAAGTTTTAAGCTAAAAGGGATACTGAAAAGTATTCTTCAACAGAAAACATAATTGTGATTGTTTACTTTGTACAGATATGAAATGAACCTTAGAAGACTTGGATATGTTTTCTAAAAATCTAACAAATATTTACAAATATGAAATGAATTCTTAGAAAACTTAGGTATGTTTTCTAATCTAAAAAAAATTTACAAATATGAAATAAAACCTTAGAAAACTTAAGTATGTTTTCTAATGATCTAACAAATATTTACTCTTTACAAAATACTTTAAAACTTTATATTTATATCAAACAAATCATTTCTAGTTTAACATTCTAAAAATAAATAAAATGAGATTGTCAGAATTGTTGCCAGCAAATTTTGATACAGTGTGATAGAGTAAAAAGAAATATATGAATTAGAAGCTGACACAATCTAGGTCCTAATTCTGGTTTTCACATTAACAATCTGGGTTACCTTAAGCAAAGCACCATATTCTGTGGGATACCATGTTCCAACCTTTATGATGGGAGAGTTAAAATTATCACTAGGGTCCCTTCTAGCTCCAGATCACATGTTCTAAGAGTACTCTGAGCTAGAGGTTAAGGAAGCTCCTCCTCTTCTAAACTATAAGCCAATGGTGGACACTAACAGAAGTATCCTGCATTATGGAAAATACATTCACTCAGAATCAGGTTAAATCCTCTGAGAGTCATATAAGTGAAACATGTTTCTAAGCCATGGTCACAAGGAGGTAGACACAATGATTTCTACTTTAATTACAAATAAAAATCACTATATTATTGCCATCAACTTTTTGATCCCTGTTTTGTCATTTAAATTCTTTAAAACAAGATGGCAACTCAGTAACCATGCTAATAGGTCCTGCCCATGTAAATTTTAATCCCGCACTCATTAATGAATCATGTGCTTCATGAAAGACATCAAATTATGAGTAACAAGTAGAAGAAAGGAGTATAACTGGACCAATATGCTAAGCACAATACAGTAAAACGATTATAGATTCCTTTCTCTCTTCCCCATGGATTTGTCCTGTAATGGTAAAGAAAAATAAATTTAAATATTACCATGATGCACAACCTCTTATTTAACTCAAAATATAACATCCATAGACAAAACGTGAGTATGTTTGTGTTCCAATAAAATTTTATGTACAGAAAGAGACAGTGGCTCATATTTGGCACTGGTAGCTATGATTTGCTCACGCCTATATTAGAATGTACTTTATTAGGTTGATACTATATTTGGGCAAAGCTAGAGTAGGACAATATTTGAGTTACAGAGCCAGATATATAAAAAATGACTGATTTTTCAAAGCCACTTTCCATAGCACTGTAATTAGCAAGTCCCTTGCTTGCAAACTGCTCCTGTCTCCTGAATTTCAGTGATGTCTAAAACAGATTTATCAAGTCAGGGAACCTAAAGAAAAATATCTGTGGGTTTAAAAGAAAAGAAAGGAAACATTATCAGCATAGTTAAAAAGTCTGTAGAACTTAATATTTAGCATTTCAATCTAAATAATGGAAGTAGAAAGCAACATTTAGAAAGGGAGTCAGCACTGCACTCAAGAATGGTGTCTATTATAATGAAATGTCGGTCACTTTAGCCTCCGTTTCTCCAATGCATGGCATGCGATGTTAAAGAGTAAGCATACATGTTTGATGTCCCAGAAAGCAAGGCTACATTGTAAAAGTTTATATTTCAAAGTATAGGAAACTCTTGTGAAATATTAGTCTCTGAGGATGTCACCACTGTATTCTAAACAAATGATAAGTTGATTCCAAAATGGAGGAGATAGACCAGTACAGTGGGAGAAGAGAAATGAGGCTAAACTCAATATGAAGGAAAATGCAAGAAGAGAGAGCAAAGTTCTATTCCAAGGTAATTTATATAGTAGACATACTATGTTAAGTTACCTTTTTTACTTTTATACAGGTTAACATTTTGGTGGCTTACATTCCTGTTGACAAAGAATCAGATTTTTTTTTTGTTTTTTTTATTTGGCCACCTTCTCAGAATATTAGTACTATCTCTTCTTCTACAAAAAAGTATTTTCTCGAAGTCTGACTCAAAAAGGCCGTGGAAGGAAGGTGTTATTTTTCAAATAAAAGAGAAAATTTCCCAATATAAACATCTCCTATAAATAAGACTGAAATAATTGATGACCTAACTAGTTGTATTTCCCATTCAATATGGCCTTGAAAGCTATCATTGGGCTTGAAACTTCTATTATTGGGTGATTATTGCAACTCTTTTCTCTCCTTATGACCTTTACTAATAGAAGAGTGGATCACTGATAATGGCTGCATGCCAGAATAATTAGTGTGTCATTCCAGTTTCTCAAAAGACTTTGGTTATTTCACTCCATCATTTAAAGCTGTGCTTAGTCAAGTGCTATCAACATTAACTCAAGGGAGTTAATGATTGGTTATAGCTGCATAAGAACAAGTTTTAGATAAGCAGGCAGAAATTTTATATGTATGGACCTTGAATGGAGAAACATTTGATGAAATTACTTAACTTTTGATCAAATTACTTAACTTTCTGCATATTAGTTTCTTTTCCTATAAAATAAAGAAAATATTAATCACCTTGCCTACCTTATGACTTCTAAATAATAGATGTCCCCTTTAATTCCTTTGGGAAGCACAAGTGACCACATATATATTTTATAATTATTTTTTGTAGTTTTAGCCAAGAAAATAAAAATTATAATAAAAATGTAAAATGAAAATACAGTAATATATAAGATGCTAATAAAAATCACATTTTCTCTTTGTCTTTGCTTTCTCCAAGAAAGTGGAGACTGAGACAAGGGCTTGAGTTTATCTCGGAAGAGGAGCGGAAAACCAATGCAAGAGGGCATTTTCAGATTGGTTACCATGAACCACAATCATGCTGGATCTTTCTGGGAGCTATATAGAATGTGCCTCAAAATTATTTTTCTGGAGGCTGGAAGAAGGGAACACATATCTTTTGGCTGCCTCTCCCCACTGCTCTGGGTTTATCAAAGGGGTGATTACCTTCCTAGGACATTTACATTGTGCAGGCAGTGAGTGATTAGGATTCCTTCAGGTTTCCACATTGAGTATCAAAGAAGCCCCAGGTCAGAGCCTGCTGCTGAGGTGAGGTACTGCCCAGAAATATGTACCTGAAGACAGCTGTTGAATAAATGGCTGATAGAAAAGGTATTCTAAGAAAACATGAGTCAGTACACAAGAGGAACTCAAGATACTATTTAAAAGTAGTATTAAATAAACCTTTCTGGCTCTGCTAACAAACTGGGCATGTTCTCTCCTCATGGCATTTTATGTTGTTTTTCCCCACTTTGCTTGGAATCTTTTATCACCTGTGAACACCATATATGATATCCTTCACATTTTTAATCATTATTCATTTACAGATATTTACTGAGCAAAGACCATGTGCCAGATACTATCCTAGGCATAGATGGTTGGACCCAGCATCTCTGGTTATTACTGAGGTGGAGCTTCTTTTCATAAACTTACTGTCCATTTTATTTTATAGTATTTTTCTCAAAAAATAAATGGATATGTAAATATTGAATCTAGGTATCTCTCAGGCATAATCCCCAAAGTTGATATAAATACTATCAGGGAGGTGGAGCATAAATTCCCACTCCTTAAATGTGGGCTGCACATAATGACATCCTTTCAAAAAGCACTTATGAATAGTCTGGGGAAGGAGTACCTTAATGGAGGAGGAACCTGACAAACCTACCTCAGCTAGGTGATCAAGCTTAACAACGGTGATAACACATCTTCAGACACATGCTGTTGATATGAGATGTTGTGAACTACATTTGTCTCCTATGGTCTTACTTCCCAGTAACATACCTCCAGGCTCATAATAAGAGAAACATCAGGTAAAACCCAATTGGAGAACATTCTACAAAATTCATTACAAACACTCTAGAAATTACCAAGGTCATCAAAAACAAGGAATACCTCAGAAACTCTAATCAAGGGAGTCTTAAGGAAACATGAACACTAAATATAATGAAGTATTCTGAATGGGATCTTAGAGGTAAAATATGTAAAACAAAATCTGAAAAAAAGAATGAACCGTAATTAATAGCAATGTATCATCATTGGTCCATGAATTATAATAATGTATATAACAATACAAGATGCTAATAAGATGGGAAACCAACCCAGTCTACTTGTGAAATCCTGCTCGATCTCTGCAAATTTTCTGAAATTCTGAAACTGTATTAAAATAAAAATGTAGAGGCGCCTGGGTGGCTCAGTGGGTTGAAGCCTCTGCCTTCAGCTCGGATCGTGATCCCAGGGTCCTGGGATGGAGCCCCGCAGCAGGCTTTCTGCTCAGCAGGGAGCCCACTTCCCTCTCTCTCTCTGCCTACTTCTCTGTCTACTTGTGATCTCTGTCTGTCAAATAAATAAGTTAAATCTTTAAAAAATAATAAAATAAAAATGTATTAAGGGGCACCTGGGTGGCTCAGTCAGTTGAACATATGCCTTTTGGTTTCAGCTCAGGTTGTTGATCTCAGGGTTGTGGAATCAGGCCCCAACTCAGGCTCTGTGAGCCTGCTTGGGATTCTCTCTCTCCCTCTCTCTCTGTCCCTCCCATGTCTCACCATGCTCTCTTTCTAAAAAAATAAAAAATATATTAAGCAACATTTTTATATTTTAACACACACTATTTTTGAAATATTTACCAAAATTACTGTTAATTTCCCCATCACCTGGTTCTATTGTTTTGTTTCTTCAAGATAGGATTTATGACACAGAGAAGTAAATAACCCAAGACAATACATAATTTACAATAACACCTATTTTATAGATATTAATTAATGTAAATTGTGTAAATTAATGTAATTAGTGTAAGTTAATAATGCACATATGTATTTACTTATTATATAAAATGTCATTTGGTAGGTGGGGTTATTTTGTTGTTGTTTATTTTTGTTTTGGTGTCTCTTGTATTATTGGTAGTAGTTGTGTCCTGGGTTCACTTTCTAAAGAGCTTGTAACCACAGATGCAGTTCAGGATTTAGACTTTAGTGAGTTAATTTCACTTCATGGTTGAATATATTCAGAAGACCAGTCTCTAAAAATAATAAATAGGTAGGTAGATAGATATAGTTTTAAATACAAGTATCTTGCTTTTGAAATTATTGAGCAAACCATCAAAGATATTTAATTACCTCCCAAGTCTTAACAAAGTATTTTCTTTTACCTTAATAAGAATTTATGCCAAAAATTGAAGGAATATTTTTAAGCGTTGGTATAAAAACATGCCCTACCATAGAATTTAAGAAAAAAATAGGAGGGGTAACTGGAGGGCTCAGTTGGTTAAGCATCTCTCAGGTATTGATCTCAGAAGCATGAGTTCGAGCCCCACATTGGGCTCCATGCTAGGTAGGGAGGCTACTTAAAAAAAAACAAAAAAGGGGGGCGCCTGGATGGCTCAGTGGTTAAAGCCTCTGCCTTCAGCTCAGGTCATGATCTCAGGGTCCTGAGATCGAGCCCCGCATCGAGCTCTCTGCTTGGCAGGGAGCCTGCTTCCCCCTCTCTCTCTCTGCCTACTTGTGATCTTTGTCTGCTAAATAGATAAATAAAATCTTTAAAAAAAAAAAAAAAAGGAAACAAAGGCAATATTCTTGGATATCAGGTGATTTTTATAAAATCCCTACATCAAACATAAGATCATTATTATGTTAAGACAATGAAATCTATAAGATTTAAAAATTGAAATAAAATGTTGACTTTTTGACCATCAAAGATTGACAACTAAAATAAGTATGACAAATGTATCCTGACCATTTTAAAAATATAATAATGCTAAAACATCATCATTCATTGTAGTTCACCAAAAATGAATTAACTGAATATTAAATGGAATTAAATTTTAAGTAACAGGAATAACTTTCTGGCTATGAGAGTGAAAGTATGAAGTTTGTTACTGAGCGAATTTGAACAGTCTTACTTATCCGGAGATACTCCTCATCTATATGCCCTGCTTCTTGTCCTTTATTATGGAGAACTGTGCCCCACAAGTTAAAATTTCTAGGCTTCCTTGAAAACCAGTTTTTCAATAGATTCAGCTAATGGGAGAGTTGTAAGAGATTGGAAGGCAAGAAGGAGTATCTCAGAGAATTTTTTCCCCACAGCAGTTCCTCTCTTCATGATTCTACTTTCCTCCAGGTGATTCCAATCAATAGGATGTGATTCACTGTTTCCCTCCAACCCTACGAAAGACAGTGACTTTTTGCCAGTGCTGATTCCTAGGTTGCCTCAGCTTTTCAATTCTAGCTTGCAGTTTTTTCAATACCTTCATAAACAAATTCCCTTAATTAAATTCTATTATTATGCCTGTCATGCGTAGGCTCCATTTTCTTCCTAGACTCTGGCTGACATAGTACTCCCTGCCTTGCAGTAACATAGTTTATGCCGCATTACTGCTATAATGATGGCTCATTTAGTTAGTGAATTTTGGGTGAGTTTCAGTGTACAGTTGCAAGAGACAATATGCTCCTAGGGATTACAGCAGACTGTGTGTTGAGGGATGGGGTGGGATGTATATTTTTAAAAAGAATGCTCAAGTGAGTCTGGAATCCCCTCCTTGGCATATGCCCTTATTCCTGTGGGTGACATTCTTTGAATAAAATATTTTAGGGCTCTTCAAGATATTGTATTCTTCAGTCATAATGTCACCGGCCTGTATGAGCATCCTTTAATTTTGACAAGCAATCGTGTCTCTAGTTTCTCCCTGAGAGGAAAAAAGAATATAAGCAGGAATGTGATGCATCTCTGGGATAAGGAGGTTTGAATTATCTAATAGAATTTTCAGATGCTTGCAACTGAGGTGAAAAAATCCACCTGTTCACCTGAATACAGAATCAATATACTCCTTCTGATTTAGGCTGAAAGAAAGATTAGCAGCACCTAGCATCTTGAGAGTAGATTTTAGTGCTCAAAACAACCCTAGGGTATGGCCTAGGAAAAGCACAGTGGGTGAAATCTGACTTGAGCTAGCACCTCATTTATGGTTCAAAGAAGACAGTTGCTCCTAAAAGAGTAAATCAAGGTTTCCACAACACCCAAACATCTATGGGAAATAATGGTAGAAACTACCTGAATGTTTGTTCCAGGAATCAAATAAGCACACTAATGAATGAACCAAGTGTTGCAGAAAATGATGAGTAAGATGGAAATTATTATTTTTTTCTTTCACTGAATAAAATTTAGGTGAGAGTAAAGATAAGGGTCTGAAGTCTTACTCTCTGCATTTGATTCCAAATTGTACTGTTTCCTAGTTGTGTGACCTCGGACCACTTAACCTCTCTAAGCCTCAGTTTGCACATTTATAAAATGGAATAAGAGTAAAAGCTTTAACTTAATATTTGAGAGAATTGAAAAAAATAGTCTATGTAAATTAGCACATAGTGTGTGCTCAGTAAGAGATCACTGGGGGCATTATTTTCAGGAATAAGGTATTCTTTATTCAGACTCCTCCAGAACATAACACAGAGAAAAAAAATGGGCTACTAAAAGGAATGTGTTGCCTTTTTGTACTAGATCATTTGCTAACGCGATAGGATGTAACACTTGTGTAAGAAGTTCTCTCATTCTGAAAATGATACCAGAGCAACTGTTCTGGCAAGTGGCGTCATTCTGCCAAGTAGTGAGGTGGTTAAACTTTGGAACACAGTCTTGTTTTTTGTCATGAACATTTGTTTTCCTCTCTAGCTTCCATTTCCCCTTCATTATGCAATTGCTCCAAATTCAGAAACAAGGGGAAAAACCACTTTCTTCTTATTTTCAGGTCATGGAGTGGGTCTGAGTGGGTTTCCATTTGCAGTTTTAGGAGCTTCTGAGGAGCATACTTATGCCAATCCAAGCATCACATTCCCTTGAAGGCCGTTATTGAGATAGGATAATTTTACTTATTCATCTCTTACTGATGGACATTTAAGATGCTTCCAAATTTTCATGATGGATTCTAGCATTCCTTCTCCCATAAGCTAGTGTGAAAAATTAGGCAAGCTGTATTTTCAGTCTTAGTCTCTGTTTTCTCACCTATAAAGTGAGAAATTTGGGTTAAATGATCTCCAATTTTCTTTTCTGTGCCAAAACTTTATGTTCCAAATTCTCTGAATACTGACATATCTCATTAAGTAGCCAGTCCCTGTCAGTACATGTGTGTTGGGTTTTCTCATCTTCTTGGTGTCTGTGAGTAACCTGAACTCAGGGTGCTCAGAGGAGTGGTATGCAACACACTGCCTGACTTCCCCAGACTCCATTATGCTCATATTGCAGTCCATTCCTCCTGCCCCCCCCCCCCATTGCTCTGATATACCACTATAGCAACATCTGTGCTGCCTGCTGCAGACTTCACCTTAGGGAAATCTTCACCACTGCAGGAAGACAGGCTTTACCTTACAGAGCCTTTTGGTTGTTTGGGAAACAAACGTGTTCTTCCAGATGGGTTAGCAGAGCATTTCAGAATTGATTCCATGTTGGCTTTTCTCCAGGAATCTCAGCAAAGAAGCTGCAAGAGAATAAGTTCAGAAAAATCTGATCCCCATAGGCTACCTATACTTTGTGCATGTTCTGAGGCATATGTCCTTTCTCTTCCACAAACCATACATTTCAGCGAGGCCTCCTAATCTGATAACACATGTTGGAGAAAGAAAACCCAAAAGAAACAAAATATACTCTCTATAATTAAAAAAAAGTTAGTATATTTACTACTACTGGCAAAAACTTGATGCAGTGATTTTTTTTTTAATGAAGCAGTTTAGTTTTTCAGGCCATAAGAACTATGCCAGTTCATTTTAAGAACATGAATACTGTGTATTGGAATAGAAAGTTATGAGAGATAAATACTCCAGAGTTTCTAGGCAATTACTCTTAGTTACTAAAACTAAACAGTTATTAAAAATGATGAATTTTAAACTACAGTTGTGAAAAATAACCATTAGGAAGTAAAAGCCACATCTTTCTAAATATCAGGGTTCTGATTTCCTTTCTGCCATGAAAAGTTATAGTTAAGTTTAATCTGGAGCTTAGACATGGTAAAGCATGATGTTTTCATGCTCCTGTGACAGGACACTGCTACAAGATTGCCCCCCTTTCCTTTGGTCCTATATAGAATGGATGATGACAATGTGAAGTCAAAGGTGAGCTTAGCATGCACTTATGTTCATAGCATGCTGATAATGGCAGTGCAGAAATGGCCCCTTAACCTTCAGTTCTATTGGTGATAAGCAAAAAAGCTGTAAGGCCTTGCAATATCAAGTGATCTTAAAGTCTCAGAACTGAAAATCTGGATGCATCAGACCAAGATTAAAAATAGAGTGTTTTGATTAAATATGCAAATAAGGTCACATTCATATTAAGTGATAATTGCTAATACTAAGGAGAATTTATCAAATTATACTTGAAAGGTTTTCTTTACAAATTTGTTTTTTTAAGTGTATTTGAAATCTTAACATGATGTTAAGAAATTAGTAAGAATAGACCTTCTAAAACATTAAATTAAGAATAGAAATTGATTAATGGTACCTATCTTGATTTTGAGGTAAGCATACTTTATGTTGTTGTCTGGTGGCTTAACCCTCTTCACCAAGATATATAATTAATAGTATTTGAGGTGTAATTGTATTTTTTTTTCTTTCTTCTCTTTTCTCCTTCATTTCTTCCCTTCTTTCTTCCTTTATGTCTTAGTCAGTTATCTTCAAAGTGAATCTATAATCTTAAATATTTGAAGTTATAATCACATTGTCACCATGCATGTAAAAGCAATTATCCATACAGTCAAATTAACCGGTGGATGTAATGGGCTAGACAATCTTGTTGAGGAGATGACTCTATCATTAACTAGTAACAAATGTGAAACATATTAATAAAGTGAATCCTTGAGCAATAATAATAATTAAGATAATAATGAACATGCTAACTATCATATACCATGTCAGTCCTATAAAAAATATTATCTCAGTTGCATAAACCTCTCAGGTGGGTATAATTTGACCCAAATTTCAGATGAGGAATATTTAGGGAGCATTTACTGCCTACCCCCATGTTTGCATGTTGAGATACCCCTATTGGAGTAATTGCTGGGTATTTTTTGACATTTTTACAATCTCACCCCTATGGAAGTAATTTCAATTGTTAAATTTTGAAGACATATTTGGATATGCCTGTGTCAGCTTTTTTTTCTCTCACTCCTCCTTTGGGATCTGGCTGCCTACAGATAGGGTATATAGGCTCCTTAGCTCTTTTGGCCATGGACTCAATTCTCCTTGAGGGCTCAGCCCCTAAACTGTAGGCTTGCTATCCAGTTTTACATCTGACTGAGTGGGTCTAATCCAGCAATTACAGATGGTTGGAGGGCACAGGGATCACAATTACCATTTGCTGGCCCCTAAACTTTGTCCTACAAACAACTTTAATGGTAATCTAAGGGCTTTTTGATGTCTATCGGCATAACATCAGTTTCTATCTAGTATTCAGATGGGAAGTGAGTGGTGGGATTTATTGATATCCTTATTTTTTTAATTCTAAAACTTGAAGCCTCAGAAGCAGCTTTTTCCCTAAGTCACATAAGAGTACGTGACAGAACAACTGTAGCAGCAAAGGCTATACATGTTTTTAGAGATTCTAGGTAGAGAATGATTGACCTGGGCCACACTGCAGTGGTTATCAAATGGGGTCCAACACAGTTCCAAGATGTAACAGTCGCATTTTATGTCTCCTGGAAGTAGGGGAAGAGGTAGAGGGAAGGGGACAGGGCCGTGGATCCTCTTTGCTATATATATTACATATGCAATGTTTTTATATTATAGATAATATTTATTTTTGAAACAAAAGATTTGCCATTTCAAAAACCACTTTTTAAGAAATTAACATATAATGTATTATTTGTCCCAGGGAAACAGGTCTGTGCATCATCAGGCTTACACATTTCATAGCACTCACCATAGCACATACTCTCCCCAATGGACCTAACCCAGCCACCCTATCCCTACCCCTCTACCCCTCAGCAATCCTCAATTCGTTTCATGAGATTAATTGTGTCTTATGGTTTGTCTCCCTCCCAATCCCACCTTGTTTCATTTTTTCCTTCCCTACCCTCCAATCCCCCCACCCTGCCTCTCAAATTCCTCCTGTCAGAGAGAAAGATCATATGATAATGTCTTTCTCTGATTGACTTATTTTGTTTAGCATAATGCCTTCTAGTTCCATATACATCATTGCAAATGGCAAGATTTTGGGGGTTTTGATGACTGCAATACATATATATATATATATATATATATCGCAGTATATAGAAGTAAAAAGAAGTGATATATATCACTTCTTTTTTATCCATTCATCTGCTGATGGACATCTAGGTTCTTTCCATGGTTTGGCTCTTGTGGATATTGCTGCTATAAACATTTGGGTGCACATGCCCCTTTGGACCACTACATTTGTATCTTTAAGGTAATTACCCAGTAGTACAAATACTGGGTTGTGAGGTAGCTCTATTTTCAACTTTTTGAGGAACCTCCATACTGCTCAACATCACTTGGTCAAAAACCACTTTTAAAAAACTACTTAACTAGAGTAATTAACATTTTTGGAATAGAGAAAGGCCTAGTGGCCCCTGAGTGCTCCTTGTTTTTCAGGATTCACTTATAATTTATATATATTGTTAACAGTCATTTAATTGTTCCTATAGAAGCCCTGGAAACAACGGGATCCATCTAGACAATATGTCCATCTTCAAGAAGTCACTGTCCAGATAAAGTACAAGCATGAGTACCACTTACCTTACATCTGTAAGCATTTTTAAAAGTATTCAACAAGAGATGAATATAGAAACAACACTTAAGAAGGACCTGCAGCATAGTACTATGGTATGAATGAAGCCCTGGCTCTTTACTTTTTCTCTTATTTTATTACTTAATTTCTTTTGTTATTACTGTTTAGCTTTAAGTATATACTCACAACTTTCTAGTAAGCAGTAACTATAGGTTATATTATTGACATTTTCCATACCACCCTTGCATTATAGATATATGAATACCAGTTAAATCATATTCCTTGACATTCATGGTTTTAGACCCAGAATCTCTGCTCTCGCAAGTGTACTACCCTCTTCTCTATGTCAGTTGACTGATACTTCATTCTACCTAGATCCTACACACCTATAGTCACCCACCCCCCCAAACTGTTAAACCTTGGGACCATTTGGGATGGGAAGGGCTGAAACTAGAAGCCAGCAACACGAAATTCTTTTTCTTCACCTGTAATTTCTAGAGTTAAGTGACGTTTTGGTCCCTTTGTGATCACCAGACTCCTAGTATAATTTTCTGACATATATGTGCAAAAAAAACAGTTCAAATAAGACTGCTAAGCTCTTGGACTGGATTAGGCATTTTGTGGGAATCTTTTTTTTTTTCTTTTAGCAAAATAAACCTGTAAGATGTTGAAGGAACGTGATTAAAGTAGACAGGGAAAGGTAATCCCAGATCCACACCCATGTGGTAGGAATGATCAGTGGCAGACCAATCCAATCTGCACTGCTTTTTTGCCCACATTTTGGCATTTGCTTTACCAAAAAGAGAGAAAAAAATCATCTCTATTTCTTATACACAAAACCTCAAATGCAGTATCTATATTGAGAGTACAGACATTTTCAGTCCCCTTTCATCTCTGGCTATATCTGTTCATGATCTAAGCATTTTTTCTCTGTCATTTGTGTGCTAAGAAAACACAAATACAACACTGGATTGGGAATATTTCACCCACACTTGGCCAGTGTGTTGAAAGGAAAACCATAAGATAGAATGATATTGAAAGAGCACAAAATGTAATGAGAAAAGCACACCTCAATTGTCCTTTTGCCTTTTTTTTTTTTTTAAATCCTTCCCATAGTTCCCTATGGGGAAAAAAAATGTGGTCTATACTTGAATTCTAGTCTTTCTGAGAAAAAGAGGGGGGAAGAAAGGGAATGGCAACAGGTCATAATAACAAGAATTAGTAGAATTGCAATATGCTATGATTAGAGAAGGGAACATGTAGTACCTCCTTGATTCATTTCACATTTTGTTTTGCAGTTTAAATTCTTTGAAAATGAAAGTCAAAACTAATATGTAATTTATAATTAATATCTAAATAATTAGTGCAAGGATGGAAAAATATTCTTTTTTTTTAAGATTTTATTTATTTATTTGAGAGAGAGAGCGAATAAGAAAGAGCATGAGAGAATAGAAGGTCAGAAGGAAAAGCAAACTCCCTGTGGAGCTGGGAGCCTGATGCGGGGCTAGATCCCAGAACTCTGGGATCATGACCTGAGCTGAAGGCAGTCGCTTAACTGACTGAGCCACCCAGGCACCTAAGGAAAAAGATTCTTTTTGGCAAATGTGAAACTGTAAGAGAGTTGATTTTAGAGAAACAGATTATGTTTAAGTATATTTAGTTTAATTCTGAGAATGAAATTAGGAAATAAAGTTATTGGGCACCTAGGTGGCTCATTGGGTTAGGCCTCTGCCTTTAGTTCAGGTCGTGATCTCAGGGTCCTGAGATTGAGCCCAGCATCGGGCTCTCTGCTCTGCGGGGAACCCGCTTCCCTGCCCCCCCACCCCTGCCCTGCCTGCCTCTCTGCTTACTTGTGATTTCTCTCTATGTCAAAAAATAAATGAAATCTTAAAAAAAAAAGAAAAGAAAAGAAAGTTATTAATAGAAGAGAAAAATATGAAGGTGAGAGAATCTAATAGAACAGATAAAGAAGGGAGTCATTATTACAGATAGTTTAAAATGATAGATTAAGATGGATGGCTAAAAATTATTTTAACTCAACAAAATAAAATATATTTTAGGAAAATACACTTTATTAAAAACCTATAATAAACTTGAATAAATCTTTACAGAAAGTGGTTTGTTTGTTTTTTTCAAAAGTTTTAATGGATTTTCTACGGTGTAGGGCACAAGTCTAGATTGCCTTGTAGGCATATTGACTTATTTATTTATTCAACAAGTACTAATTAAATCAGACACAGCTCTAAAGAACTTTCAAGCAAAGGTAATTCTCATACTTTAGAAGTTACATAAGTTGTTCCAGAGAACCTCCTCCTTTCTGTTAGAAATATTTACCTCCTCCAAGTAGCATTAAGCCCTTACCTTCTGTGCTTTTCAGCACAATCTAGACTCAATCACAAGTTAGTAGACTCAGCTATGGTGGGTTATTTGCAAAAATGTTTGCAATGATTTCATCCACCCCAATTTATACTCCCTTTTTGCAATGTGACTATCCTGCCTTTTGCGTTTAGTCCTTTGATTTTCTCCGGCTGACTGAATATGACAGAAGTGATGTTACATGAATTCTTTGCCTAAACTTTAAGTATCCTTGAAACTACCACTCTCACTTTCTCACTGCTGCCACCATGTGAACAATCCTGTGTTAGCCTACTGGAGATGGCCCAGTGTTGAAAAGCCTTATCAGACCTGTGAACTAGACCAATTTAGATTATAAACTGTAGGATTTGAACTATAAGATAGCTGCAGTCACCTGAGTAAGCCCACCCATCACAACATGGGACATAGACAAGTCATCCTACCTGAGGTCTTGCTAAACTGCTCATCTGTAGAATCATGAACAAACAAATTGTTTTAAGTCTGAATTTTGGAGTGGTTTACTACATAGCAAGAGACCCTTGAGAGGGGAATTGGATCTAGATAAGAGGTACTGCCTTAAGAAACACCTAAATTTGTGACACTGGCCTTTGGATTTGGTAGAGGAGGCAGATGCAGCAATAGCAGCAAGAAGGCTGCTCTAGGAGGTATGAAGAAGTACAGTCTGTGTAATGTAGCTCTGTTAACAGTTATCACCACTGCTGCTTGGAGTAGCTTGGAGGATCAAATATCTATGACAGTTGACCTTCATATATGCTCAGATATATCTTCCTTTGCTAGTGACTAGTAGTTCACTTATTGAATGATGAAATGGATGTATAGTTGCATGGAAATGGAAAATTAATGGAAAGGGGAGGTGAGTAATTCACATTGAAGAGGACATTTGAATTGGACTTGGATCCTGGGAATCTTTTTGTTTGTTTGTTTGTTCCTAGTAGGTAAGAGCATTCTTATGGAGGACATAGCATGTTGAGCATGAGCAAAGCTGTGAAACTCTAAAATATCTAAGCATGTTAAGAATTAGCATGTTTAAAATTAGCAGGAAATGAGATTAGAAAAATAATTTAGCATTTGAGATGATCCTTGAATGTGACTCTATGTAATTTGAGTTTTGTGTTTTAGTTGGTAGATATCTATATATCTATATATCTATATATCTATATCTATATATATATATATATATTACTATTTCATTGGAATGGCTTTTGACACTTGCACATTAGGCATTGCTGTTGTGTTACTACCTGTATTCAACAATTATTTATTTAGCACATCCATGTACCTTAGGTAATAATAGGCATCCTGAGAGATTTGTTTTATTTTTAATCTAAAATGTTATTCTAGCTTGAGAGAACTTATAGTTGTATTAAGGTGGCACAGATAAGAGGCACCTGGGTGGCTCAGTTGGTTAAGTGTCTGACTTTTGATTTTGGCTCAGGTCATGATCTCAGGGTTGCTAGACTGGGCCTTACATCAAGCCCTGTATCAGATTCCTGCTGGAGCCTGCTCAAGATTCTTTCTCTCCCCTTCCCTCTGCCCACCTCATCTCAAGAAAAAAAGAAAGAAAAAAGGAGGCACAGATAAATAATTTTATTCATTTCAATATCATATAATAAATTTTTTAAGGTTTTATTTATTTATTTGAGAGAGAGAGAGAGCTCAAGCAGGGGGAAGGGCAAAGGGAGAATCTCAACCAGACTCCCTGCCGAGCACAGAATCCCACATGGGGCTCAAACTCTTGACCCTGAGATCATGACCTGAGCTGAAATCAAGAGTTGGATGCCTAACTGCTGAGCCACCTAGGCACCCCTATCATAGCATATCATATTTTTAAACTATTTTGCATCCATCCTCAGTTGATACTCATAAAAGGTAATTACGCAATAAGTAGGACAGGTATAATTACTACACATTGTTAACAAGTAATCTGAGGCCTCAAGGGATTTAAGGATTTGACCCCGGTCAGATAGCACAGAGTAGACTCAGAGATAACACTAGCCCCTGGTTTCCTCTTCGGTGTTCTTCACGTTGTAATAACAAAGTAGCAAGGAATACCTGTTAATGTCCGTAGTACTTTAAAGATGCATTACTACTGTCTCCACGAGTCATCTAGTTATGTGTTTATAGCTACCATTGTCTATTTTAGATTATACACTACAAGAGAATAGGGAATATATTTTTGGAAATTATTTTTTAGGGCATTAAAAATTTTAATAATTTACTTGTAATAGTTACTTTCCACAAAGCAAAAGAGTTTCAAAATTGAAGAAACTCTTTTGTTCTAGTTAACAAAACAAAACAAAACAAAAATTAAAGTTTGTATCCCATTATACCATTTCTGCTTACATTCCAGAAGCTTACTGAAAGAAATAAAGGAAGGAAGCAAGGAAAGAAGGAAGGAAGGAAGGAAGGTAGGCAGGCCAGCCAGCCTCAGCAAAAATTATAATACTACATGCAGTAGGCCTTGGATATTTTAGTATCAAATGATCTTTGCATTTCATTAACAAGTGGTTCCATCCATTAATTGTAATTATAGCTAAGCAGATAAAGCTTGTTGATTTAGCTGTATGCATCCAAGGGCTATGCTAATGTTTTTCCAAATCCAAGTGACATATCCTGTTTCTCAATGGCTTCTTTTTCAGATTTCACAAACAAACATTATTTATGGTGCTTTGACTATTCCTAATAATTTTATACCACATTAAGAGACAGCATATTATAAAAGACCAAACTGTGATGACATTTCCCAAATTATTGTTAAAAGAATACAATTCTTTTTAGTTTTATCTAACCAGACATGTGACATTTTAAAAGCTCCCTTTTTTCTGCCACTTGAAGAGAAAACCATATAGCAATAAATAAATAAAAAAACAAAGAAATAACTTAGGAATCTGCAGGACAATTGAATTAAATGATGTTATTTTCTTTTTTTTTTTTAAGATTTTATTTGAGAGAAAACGAGAGCAAGAGAGATCACAGAGGGAGAGGGAAAGGGAGAGGCAGACTGTCCGCTAAGCGGGGAGCCTGATGAGGGGCTTGTTTCCAGGACCCTAAGATCACAGTCTGAGTCAAAGGCAGACAATCAACAGCCTTAGCTACCCAGGTGCCCCTAAATGAAGTTATTTTCAAAATAATTATTAAAAAAGTAGTACTTAATAAAATGGAAATGTATATCTGCAGTTTAAATAAAGAAGATAACTAGTCATTTGTGACTTCAGATTACTCTTACATTATTTTCTTAGATCACAATCCAAATCTAGGCACTAGAAAATATAGGGAAAATATCTGTAAAATATGAGTATTATTAATAAGAGTAATATGCCATTTTAATAACAGCCACCATTTATTGAAAATTTAGTATCCTAGAAATTATGCTAAATTTCATAAAGGTAATTAGCTTCTGAGAGCAATAATACTCTGACCTATAGAGTACATGTGGCATGTAGAAGCAGTCAGATGTGTAATTATTAAATTTACATAAAATGCTTTCATACTCTCAACCTCCTTCATTGTCTCAATCATACTATGTGGCAGACAGAGAAAATAGTATTTATTTTAATTTACACTGTAGATCACAGATATGAAATGATGATATAAGATCCAAGTAATGTTTCTTAAACTCCTGTAATATAACAAATATTTTCCTAATTCTTTTTTTTTAAGATTTTATTTTATTTATTTGACAGAGATCATAAGTAGGCAGACAGGCAGGCAGAGAGAGAGAGAGGAGGAAGGAGGCTCCTTGCTGAGCAAAGAGCCCAATGCGGAGCTTGATCCCAAGACCCTGGGATCATGACCTGAGCTGAAGGCAGAGGCTCTAACCAGCTGAGCCACCCAGGCTCCCTCCTAATTCTTTTTACAAGTACTACATCATCTTAAAAGTAGCCCTGTTGGTTCAATTCAAAGATTTTTTTATAGCATACTCAATGTGTCATGACTCTAAAACTTATACAGTCTGTTCTTAAACTTAGAACTTCTGATTATAGATTGATAAATAGACCCCTGTGATCATGACGTTGTCAACAATGAGCATAGCTGGTTATTTGCATAGGTGCCCAATAGGTTAGAACCTCACTTTCTCTGAATATGTGTACTTTGATTAAGTACCACATGATGATAATGAAGATAATCATATAAAAACTGAAGTCTGAATTTTTTTAGTATGATATTGTTGGAGTATGTGAATGATTGTCAATGTGTTAGTTTTTTGCCTCCAGATAATCTAGTCAATTCCATTGCAAACCCTTTTTTTCTTGGCTTTTCATTGGATGAATGAGTCAATGGGTTCTCCAAAGTGAGCAGCTTTACTTCTTGAGTACTCAATGACTACATGTTTACTAATTTGCTCATTATTACTTTGGTGCACTAAGTGATACTTTGTTGGCTTGAAATAGTTAATGATTCTGCTAATTGCCTAATTTACTCCTGGGGAACACACTTTACTAGGAGGAGCTGGCTGAATACAAAATACCATGTGCCAGATGCTTTAACACTCTTCACTGAAAACACCTAGGGAACTGCAGAAAGATTTCCCCCTTGTCCTTACTTACCCTGAGGGGATTACAGAACAGCAACAATATTCAAAACCACTAGATCTGACTCTACACAATACTGCTGTTATTCCTTTATCTGGTTTTGGCAGGCATGAAGTAGCCATAGAACAATAAATACAGTTACACATGGAAAGTTAAAACCGGAGCCCATCTTATTTGAAGTTAAATGATGAAAATATTTTCAAAATGAACTACATGTATCTTTGACTTATTAAAGAAAATACAATAAGCAACTTGTAATCTTTGTTAACTACTTCAGACTTATCTAGCAGAAGACAGTAATTGATGTACAAAATTATTTTAGATGAGGCTAGCATGTAGGACAATTTCTTCACATGTCTAATCACCTAGAGAGTGCAGATAACTTAATAATTTTTTAAATTATTTTATTTATTTATTTATTTGACAGAGATCACAAGTAGCCAAGGAGGCAGGCAGAGAAAGAGGGGGAAACAGGGTCCCTGCTGAGTAGAGAGCCCGATGCAGGGTTCGATCCCAGGACTCTGAGATCATGACCTGAGCCGAAGGCAGAGGCTTAACCCACTGAGCCACCCAGGCACCACTAATAATTTTTTTTTCTGCCCATTCTTATCCCTCCATCATACCTTCAGTTATAATATGTTGCATGCTACATTATTTTTAGAAAATGTAGTTAGGAAAGGAAAGCCAAAACCAAGCTTATAAAATAAACTTGTATTAAATTTTATTTTATTATGTGGGAAATGTGGAGAAAACACACATTTTTGAAATGTCAAGTTAGAAATTCTGACCCAAATGTTGGATATATGGTTGCCAAAGTAGCTAATAGAGCATTGGACTTTATTACTAGAACTTCAGGAGCTAATCTAAACTATAAAACTGAGAACCCTTTTTATATTATTGAAGCAACAATGACAAATTCTAGATACCACAGAGGGCATTGGGCAGAAAGGTGAAGGTAAGCGAAACCAAGCCATATGAAGAAAGTTGAAGAAACTCAGAGACCTACAGCTCAAGTGAGATTGGGACCAAAAAATAGAAACAAACAAATAAATAAACAAATAAATAATATTTTGAGGAACATATATGGGTAGAGTTGAGAAAAAAAAATACAGAGAAACTTGGTAGAGGAGAAAGAAGCAAGAGATAAACACATCACACTTTCAAGGGTAGCAGAAGCCAAAGGATGGAGAATGTAACAAGACCTTTGGTTTGGTAATTGATAAATTCAGAATGGGTTTTTAGCCAAATGTCAGAGGTAGAAGCCAAAGAATAAGCAGGTAATACTTGGTAATGAAGAAATAAATTAGGGAGTTTCTAACTTCTTCCAAGAATTTGACCACAGCTTGACATGTTTACTTGATTTAAAAAAAATTATTAACTTTCCAAATAAGCAAATGACACATATCACAGGGTTTTGATTTGAAAGGTACTATTATTATCTCTATTTTACAGATGAGAAAACTAGGCAAAAAGAGGTTATATAATGGATTTGTTTCCCAGGGCTGCCATAATAAGATACTGGATCATTTAAAACAACAGATTTATTTTTTCACAGTTCTAGAGTCTACAAGTCCCAAATCAAGGTGTTAGCACAGCCATGCTTTCTCTGAAACCTGTTAAGGGAAATCTTTCCTTGCCTCTTTCTAGCTTCTTGTACTGGCCATCAATTCTGGCAGTTCCTCTCTGCTATGTTGTCAATGCCATTCCTCCTGTGTGATTCTATTTTCTTATAAGGATACCAGTCATAACTGCATTAAGGGTCCACTTTACTCATCTTAACTAATTGCATCTGAAAGGACCCTGTTTCCAATTAAAGTCACACTCTGAAGTATAGGTTAGAAATCCAACACATTTTTTCAGGGAAACAGTTCAATTAAACGTTCACATAGCTACTAAGTTCACAAAGCTACTAAGAGGAGGAGTCAAAGAAGTTTTTACCAGAGGGGCACCTGGGTGGCTCAGTTGGTTAAGCGACTGCCTTCAGCTCAGGTCATGATCCCAGAGTTCTGGGATCGAGTCCCACATCCAGCTCCCAGCTCCATGGGGAGTCTGCTTCTCCCTCTGACCTCCCCTCTCATGCTCTCTCACTCTGTCTCTCTCTCAAATAAATAAAATTAAATTTAAAAAAGAAGAAGTTTTTACCAGAGACTTTGTTCTTAACTACTATGCTATTAGATAATTACTGCACTGGGATCTCACAGAACGGAGCTGTGACTGTGCACTAGAGTACTGCAGAGATGCTGAGGTATTGGGACTCTAAGTAGACCATGAGCAAGAATGATTGAATTTAGTTGGAGAAGAGGGATGGCAGAAGTTCCTAAATAGGTGACTCCATGAGGAGAGAGACAGGCTAGATGAAAACAAGTGGAGTAATAAATATGAAACTTTGGAAGAAAATGCAATATTCTAGAATCCTGTGATTGGTACAGATCTATAAAAAGAAAAATAACTTTAACAATACACAAAACAGACCCATTCAGTCAACATCTGTATCTGTGAAATGCGTAAAACTGCATCATGCCTGTACCTTCAGTAGCCTTCATTCTAGATGGTTAACTTACAACAATCAGAGTAGCACTTCTTTCTTTTTTTTTGAAGAAAGGAAGGTTAGGAAATAAGTGCTAAAGTAAAAGTGGCATTATAATTTGAAAATTGATAGATCTGATTTCTGATAATAGTAGAATGGAAATCTGAAACACTGTACTATTGAAGATAGTCAAAAATTGTGAAGATAATCAAAAATTGTGAAAATTAAAAAAATAAAATCTTCTGGAAGACATTGGTAAGGCAACATAATGATAGAGAATGACTAACATAAGATCTGGGGCAAAAAAAATTCATGTAGGTGATCTTTGCATTTACGGCTTCTTTTCCATTAGTGGTCATTTGTATAAGAGACTGAGTAAGGAGTTTGAGATCACAGCATATTTATAGGGACAGTTGGAGTTCAGAGCCAAATAAGGTCAGGAGCTGGTTGAAATCTCTGTATTTCGGGAAGGATTTCCAAAGAGCTGAACTTTAGAAGTTAGGGTAAAGTGGGGATACAGTAGCTCCCCTAGACATTGCATCTCATCTTTGTGTCATCTCAAATTCCTGATACTATGAATGAAATTCTGTGTTGCTTTGCCTACTTATGATCTCTGTCAAATAAATAAATAAATAAATAAAAACCTAAGAAAAGAACTTCTGTGTTGCTACTATCCACAGAAATCAGCCCAAAACAAACTAACAAACTCCTTTTTGGAAGAAGATAGTTATTGGTCTTGTTCTCAAATCATTTTCACACACACAAAAAAATGTTTCAGACATTTTTCAGTACACAACAAAAAATAAATAGGGACACAAACCCATAAGAAATCATAAAGTTAATAGAAGAAACAGAAAATAAAAAGACACATGAGCTCCAAATTCTGAGTAAATCAGATGCAGATTTTAAAATATCTATACTTATAATGTTTAAATAAATTAAAAATGAGGTTGAGGATGTACGTATACAATTAGAAAACATAGAAATTAATTAGAAGACTAAAATAATTGAAATTTTAGAATTTATAAGCACAATAAGCAAAATTAACACCTCACTGGTGTAGATACAGTCAAAAAAGAGAATTAAAGAGCTGGAAGAATGGTCAGAAAACACTATCTAAAATTATTAAAGGTAGAAAACAAAGAAAAGAAGGCAAGAGTCCTTAGATGAGAAGGAAGAAGGAAGAAGGAGCAATATTTGAGAATTTTCCAACATAAGAAAAATATGAAATTATAAATTCAAGAAATACCATGAAGAACAGCCTGATTAAAATTAGTTAATTAAGTATAAGCACAAAACATAAAACTGCTGAAACCAAAGTCAAAGGGAAAATCTTAAAAATACATGGGCTTCCATTGATTTCCCTGTGAATTATTGGAAGATTAAAACAGCTTCATAATATCTTAGAAATGCTAGAAATACACATTTTAAGAAAGATGATGTAACATAGATAGAAGTTGTAAAAATGTAAGAAGAACAGTAAAAACGGTAAAAAAGAAACATATGTGAGTAAATCCAATGAGTCTTAGATTTATATATTTCCAGATACATAAGAAGGTGTTAATACTCAAAAGTGAGAAAGTGATCATAAAAGAAGCAAGACAGATACCAGGGATTGGGAGAGAGAACATAAGGGGCCCACTGTGGCTGCTGATAATTTTCTGTTTTTAACATGCTTACAATTCTTTGATATTCATTTGTGATAAGTTGAGGAATTACAATTTTTTGTTATTTAATAATTATTTGATGTGTTTATTATTTAAAAATTAAAAAGTAAAGAAAAATAGTTAATGTCTGTACTTTTAATGACAAATTATAAAATCCAGCCCCTAATACAGATATGAGGTCCTATAAATATAGATCTCAACGTAACAATGCACAAAAATATTACATAATGATGAAGACTCTAAAGGGAGACTCATACATAGAAAATATTTTTTGATTCCTTCATGTAGTTAATAAAATGTGCCACCATCAAAAATTCAATGTCAATTTTGTTTAACTAGGTGGTAATAGTAGTTGGTACAGCAAATATATTACAGCTTGATAAAGAAGTATTAAGTTGACCTTGTAGCCATGGTAACAAGAGATATTTTTGACATAAATGAAGTCAATTTGGAATTAATTAAACATGCACTTAATGATATCTTCTATATGCTAAACACTGTGGTAAGCAGAACAGGCATGGACTTTGTCCTTTCAGAAGTTCATAATCTTGTGTGGGAGACATAAATGCAATGGAAGTCATAGGTAAAGGGCAAATAATAAACATCATGGTGACTTCTGTATAGCTTCTTGAGTTTTGCATTTTTGATACCTAAGCTATAGGCTAATTTAAGAGGAAGGGATTGTCTTCTTTTACTCCTCCTGCATAACTTAATAATATGTGTTTATGGATAGAAGCAAGAAGACCAAAAGATAAGAGAGCCCAAGAGGATTAAAGAAACAATTGAAGACAGGATCAAGTGGGTCCAGAACCAGGACCATGACTCATACTGTATAAAGACAGAACTAGCACTTGCAGTTCTGTGTGTGTGTGTGTGTGTGTGTGTGTGTGTGTTCCTGGTATCATGTCATATGTATTTTCATTGCTATTTGGGTCAGTTTTGATGTCCTTTGAAGAAACTGAGTGATAAAAATCCAGATCCTAATCAGGAAAAAAGTAGAAAGGGGTAGAGCGCGGAGGACCCAGCATCTAAATGTCAAGAAGCCATCGTTGAATGTTTGGGTTGAGATTTATAAGTATCTATCAGAGCCTCAAAGAATTAAAATAAAAATTCTTCATACATGCTTTCCCAGCAAGTTTACCTTCTCTACTAAACAATCACACCAAAGAATTCATGAGTTAGATGGGTTTCTCTTTGTGCAGATAAAATCTGCTGTAATTTCACAAACTTGCCATAGAAAAAATAAAGAGAAAAATCCATCTCTTGAAAGATGTCCTGTTGCTCCGATAAATTGCTGTAAGTGTTAACACATTTATTTTGTTCTTTGTCTCTTAATGTATATTAGAAAAATTGATCTCAATTCCTCTTTTGTTGTTGTTTCTTTGCAAAAAGGTGTCAATAACCCAGAACTATAAAGATCATTTTTTAAAAATCAAAGCTAATTCCCATGTGTGACATGCTTTTATAAGCAAAGCTCAAATGAAATAGGGAATGCTTCAAATGGGTCTTATAAAAAATTTATATTCATCATAAAAAAATCTAATTGTCAATAGTCTCCCAGAAGATTCTTTTTTCTTCAATTATTTCTGTGATTTTAGGAGTAAAAATATGTCTAGCAGTTTGTTGTTACTTTGCTGTCTCCTTATTTCTTTCCAATTCATCTCTTTTATTTCTCACCACCTGTAAAATTGCAGAAGTGGCCATAATTCTCTGCACCTCCTCCCAACAAGAGGTAACATCTATTTCCACCACAATGTGAACTCAAAATGCTTTGCCTACCTCTCTCAGTCTTTGAAATCTGCCACCAGCATGTGACCATCCAAAGCTGCCACATTACAAAATGACAGATATATGGCCCAGGCACTTCCTTCCCCTAGCTGATAGCTTATCAACTGCCAAGCACAAATGGTCTTCATTGACCAATCAGCCAGGCAGGAACAGGTCAGGCCAAGACCATGTCAGTCTAGCACCATCCAGATTAGCTGACTGAAGACTCCTGAGCTAATGGTTTTCATTTTAGGCTGCTACATTTCAGCTCATTGGTTACACGATAGATAGCTAATATACTACCTCTCTTCCCAGTTTACTCCATTCCTCCTCCTCTCCTCATCATCAATAAAAATGTATTCACTGTTCACTGAATACCCATCCATCCAAATAACCTCTTGTCTGTTAAACTCATCTCAGCTTTATGTGTTAATGTGTGTGCAAGTACATACTATGTGTACTCTGTAGCAGTGCAGCTGAATTATATTTCTGTGTGTCTAAAAATATACTGTTACTCACCCTTTAATGTTGTTGGGAAGATAAATGGGTAATACAACAATGCCTGACATATCATACAACTTCAAAATATTAGCCATAATTGGGGCACTTGATGACTCATCAGTTGAGCACCTGACTCTTGGTTTCAGCTCAGGTCATGATCTCAGGGTTCTGAGAGAAGATCTCACTTTGGGATCTGCCCTCAGCAGGAGTCTGCTTGAGATTCCCTGCCTCTCCCTCTGCCTCTCACCCTGCTTGTACCTGTTTTCTTTCTCTCTCTCTTTCTCTCTCTCTCTCTCACACACACACACACATAAATGAACAAATAAATAAATAAATAAAAATCTTTGTAAAAACTAGCCATAATTATTTGGAAAAAATCCTAGGGTCTGTATTGTCCTCAGCTCTAAACTGACCAATTCTTCAGTCGTGGACAAGTCACTTTTTTTTTTTTTTTTCCAGTTACTTTCCTTTGTATTTGACAGAGAAAAGGGGAATATAAAGTCTTAGCTTGTAGTGAATTCTAAAATGTTTTGAACTTGATGGGGTTTCTATATTTCTTTGTTTCCCCAACCTCTCTAGTATGAATATCCATATTCATCCCTTTGCTCTTCCATAATATTAGCTAGCACATGGTTTATTTGCTTTAGGTGTTTATTCAGTTATCTGTGTTACTCATGTCAGTGTAATACAGATTCTACAAAAGACCTGACAGGTTTTTAATAAATCATTATTGAATTATTTTATAAGGCTGATATTTCAAGGAATCAGAGACCATGCCAGTTTATTTTGGTTTTAGTGCTGTGTTATACATATACATATATGTACATATATTAACAATTAATATTTAAAATTTTACTTCCTTTTATAAAAAGAACACCTATAAATCAGAATACATGAAGAACTGTGAAATAATCATTTATCATGCTACACTACATACTTTTTAAAATCAGTTTTATTATCAGAAGTAGAAACTACACAGATGCGATAGCAGTGTATTACAAGTAATGGGAAATGCCTTCATTTTACTCAGCTGATCTTCTTTATATCATCCTCTGTTGCCCTGAAATGAAGGGATGTAACATCTCAAGTCTTGGTCTGAATAGGGAAGACTCAGCTGGAACTTCCATTCTAGACACAGCCTGGGTAACATCTTTCCTTCCTCTCCTCACTGGGTTTGATCTACTATAGCCAATTTTCTTCTCTTCTTTATTCTTTCCAATAGTGAGTGCTATTGATACTATTTTTTTTTACTAAGAAAATAGGAATTTCTTAATATCTTTCTCATGCAAAATGGTATTATAAAAGAATTTGTTTCTTAGATGGTTTGCCATTGAATGTGTCATTCTTCGTGCGAAGGACTGTATTAGTAAGTACAATACATAAATAATGAATTGAAATAATTTACCACTTAAAATTGTATGACAAATATTTTATAAAGTAAATTTATTTTAATCATGATCTTTTTTTAAAGATTTTATTTTTTAAGATTTTATTTATTTGTCAGAAAGAGAGAAAGAGCACACAAGCAGGCAGAGAGGCAGGCAGAGGTGGAGAGAGAAGCAGGCTCTCTGCCGAGCAAGAAGCCCGATGCGGGACTCGATCCCAGGACACTGGGATCATGACCTGAGCCGAAGGCAGTGGCTTAACCCACGGAGCCACCCAGGCATCCCAATCATGATCTTAATGTAGATATTTTGTTATTTCACAGATCCAGTTTGCATAAATTAGAACCTATAGATGGTGACATTTAAACATTGTATTCTTTCAGTGACCTTAATATGATGGTATGGCAAATACTGGACTTTTTGTATTGTGAAAATATACGTGATTTTACCAGTTCCTTTTCATTAGAAGACACTTTCTTCTGTTAAATTTGATTAATTAGTACTTCCAGACCACATCTTTTTAATTCAATTCTGCAGAATTGTATTTATGATAAGAACAAATGGATATTCATCAACCAGAACCATATTGAAAGTGCTCTAGACATGTGTATAATATATAAATTTGGCCTAGAGAAATGAGGTATTTGTTAGAATCATCTCACTTTTATGTCTATCTTACTCATGAAACTTAGCTAGCTTCCTTGATCAACATGATTGGGTCATGTTTGGTGTGGGAAAAAAAAGAAATATTCAGATAATAAAATGTGAGTAAAAAAACTAACTCTAGTGTTGATACCATTTTTGTGCCATAAATAAAAGAGCTCTTCAGGGGAAATGAACATTGGCTAAGAAAAATCATAACCATGTTAATTTACTTGCAAGTTTTTATCTTCACCAACTAAACAGGCATTGTTAATGTGAGCAATGCAAAAGTGACAACATTTACCTAAATGAATATTTTAATGTGGGTGGTTAATGTTAGGTCCGTTATTAAACGAAACGAGACTGAGACAAAGTGAAAGTTATTTAAGGCTTTATTTCATGCCAAGTATTAGAAGTCAGATTGATTGGCCAGGGGAACAAGTTAAAGTTATGTAAATCTTTATTCTACATTAAGCATTAGAAGTCAGACTGACCGGCCAGGGCCATCTCTGAAGAGAGCGACCACCCTCAGCTTACAGGCTCAAGAATTAACTGACTGACCGGTCAGGGCCGCCTCTGAAGAGAGGGACCCCTCCCAGCCTCACAGACTAACTTTTATAGAGCAAAAACTTATATAGAGCAAAAGCCTGGCCACACATAGGTGGCCAATGAGATTGCAACATTGCATAATCATGTTAGGCCACACGCAGGTGGCCAATTGAATTACAATTTACCCTATAATAGCTGTTTGAACTAACCTATCACTCTGGTCAGAATTGGTGCTCAAGTTTGGTGCCCAAAAGGCAGGGTTTACATTCTTTGGTGGTTAGGGAGACAGTATGTGTACTTTTACTAATTGGATGTCTCCACCTGGCTTGACTCATCCTTGTATTTTGGGCTCTGTTATCAGGCACTGGCCGACCTGGCCTTGTATTCTGGGCTCTGTTATTAGGAACTAGCCAACCATATTTTACTGGTTTCCCAGACTTGCTTCTAAGTAAGTTTCTCGCGGTAGGGGGGAGGGGGCTCAATTTAAGTTTTACTGCACAAACAACAAAATGGCTTTTAACCAAGATGGAGTCGCTCTGGCTAAATAGGCCCTTAAAGTTAACACAATCCATTAAGAAGTTCATAGGGTTATGTGCCTTAGATTAAATAAAATACACCTTGAACTATTACTGTATCTCTGTTGATAACAACTTTTCCCCCCTCTCTACATGAAGGTAGTGAAACAGCACTAGTCTAAGTAGGAACATAAAAGCTGATCCTCCACGGGACTTCAGCAAGTAAAATGGATGCCGGCATAGCCAGCCAAGGTACCCACTATAAGCCTACACCTGACATAGATAACCTAAAAGAAATATAAATTTTAAATGAGGTTTCCTAAAGAGGTCAGTCATACTAGTTAGAGGAAACCAGAGTTAAAGTATACAGTCTTATGAGATGCCCATTATAAGGACTATGAGAAGCATAAGCTCTGCTCTCCAGATGCTAACAATCTGATGGAGAATATGTAGCATAGACCCACAAAGCTAAAACTAAAGATAATACATGTAATGCAAACACCTTATTTTATAGGAGCTGATAAGTGGGAGAAGTACCTTTCATTCATTAAAAAAAAAAAGGGGGGGGATGTCTCTTATGGTCCAGGCACTGTGGTAGGAGTTGGGGCTAGAGAGAGAATGGAATAAGTACCTTGTCCCCACACAGCTTATAGTCTAATAGACAGTTATAATAGATTATGATAAAACAGTGGGGAAGAAATGTTATCTACAAAGAATACTATGTGAGCTCAGCAATAGTTAAAAGTTATTAGGCACTTACTATGTCCTATGTACTGGTCCAGCTGCCTTGCTTGAATTAACTTATTTAATTTTATGATAACCCTATAAAGGAGGTACAGTCATTATCATCTTTTTTTTTAGAGGTGAAAGAACTGAGCTGTCCCCAAGTACACAAGCAAATAATTGATATATTTTGTTTTGGAATGGCCAGCAACAGCCTTAGATCCTCACTGTGCTGGACCATAGCTCTCTACTGTCTCACACAAATAAAAGTTTATCTGACCCAAAATCCAAGAATAAGTTTAGTCAGGGTTGTTTCTTGCTGGAAGAAAAGGCTTCCTGATGTGAGTATTAAAGACAGACTCAATATTTAGCTAGTGAGGTGGTAGAGGTGAGGGTAAAGCACAGGGTGAGCATGCCAGACAGAAGAAAGCAGCAACAAGGCTCAAAGAGGTGGATGGTGTATACTGGGACCAAATGTAACCCAGTGTTACTGAGCACAAAGACGAGGACTTGAAAGCAAAAGACAGGGCTGGTTTACTGATGAAGATTGGGCAGGGAAAATGATATAAGTAATTATATCTACATATACCTGCTAGTGGTGCTGGCAAAACAATCTGAAGAGCTGAGTAACAAAAAGAAGTAAAGAAGTAATGTTTTTGTTGTTTGTTTTTGCTATGGAGTGGTACGAGATCCTTATATGTTTTCGATAATAACCCTTTATCAGATATATGATTTTCCATTATTTTACCCCTTCTTAGTCTGCCTTTTCACATCATTGATTGTTTCCTTTGCCATCCAAAAGCTTTTCAGTTTAATCCCATTTGTCTACTTTGCTTTTGTTGCCTGAGCTTTTGGTGTTATATCCAAGAAATCATTACCAAGGCCAATGTCAAGAAAATTTTCTCCCTATTTTCTTCTGGGAGTTTTGCAATTTCAGAACTGATACTTAAGATTGAATCCATTTTGAGTTGATTTATGTATACGGTGCAAGGGAAAGGTTCATTTTCATTCTCTTGCATATGGATACTCAGTTTTCCCAACACCACTATTGAAAGACTATCCTTTCTCCATTGTATATTCTTGGCCCCCTTGTTGAAGATCACATAAACATACACACATGGATATATTTTTTTTTTTTTTAAGAACTCTCTATATTGTGTTCTAGGCACCTGGGTTGCTCAGTCATTTAAGCATCTGCCTTCAGCTCGGGTCATGGTCTCAGTCCCGGGGTCGAGCCCCACATTGAACTTTCTGCTGAGTGGCAAGTTTGCTTTTCCCTCTCCCTCTCCCTCTGTGATCTTTCTCATTCTCACTCTCTCTCAGATAAATAACTAAAATCTTAAAAAAAATAGAACTGTCTATTTTGTTCTATGTGTCTATATGTCTGTCTTAATGCCAGTAAAATACTGTTTTGATGATTTTCGCTTTGTAATATAATATATAGATTGAAATCAGGAGGTATGATGCCTCCAGCTTTGCTTTTCTTGCTCAAAGAACCTGAATAGACATTTCTCCAAATAATACAGATTGCCAACAGGTACATGAAATGGTGCTTAATGAATCACTGTAGTAATGCAAAGTAAAACCACAGTTAGATATCACTTCATGTGTTAGGATGGCTATCGTAGATATTTTAAAAAAAGATAGCAAGTTTGACAAGGATGTATGATGGAAATTTAAATTGGTGCAGCCACTATGGAAAACAATATGGAATTTCCTCAAACAATTAAAAATTTAACTTCCATATGTTCCAGCAATTCCACTTCTGGGTACATACCTAAAAGAATTGAAATCTGGACCTCAAAGAGATATCAGTACTCCTATATTCATTGCAGCACCATTCATAACAGCTAAGTTATGGAAACAACCTTAATGTCAGTGGATGAATGGATAAAGAAAATGTTGTAGTTACATATAATATGATTCAGCCTTAAAAAATAAGGAAATCCTATCATTTGCAATAACACCTATGAACCTCTATACTAAACAAAATAAGAACAGATTCAATCCACTTACATGAAAAGTCTGAAATAACATACATATAGAAACATAGAATAGATGGTAGTTACCAGGGACTAAAGTAAGGGAAGTGATGGAGGAAGGGCAGGGTTGGGGGGGATTGGTTGAAGGGTATAAAGTTTTAGTTACAAAAATGAGTAAGTTCTTGGGCCCTATTGTGTAAAATAGTGCCTATAGTTAACAATCCCATATTATATACTTAAAAGTTTGCTAAATGGGTAAATTTTATATTACGTATTTTTTTTAAAGATTTTATTTATTTATTTGACAGACAGAGATCACAAGTAGGCAGAGAAGGAGGCAGAGAGAGAGAGGAGGAAGCAGGCTCCCTGCTGAGCAGAGAGCCCGATGCGGGGCTCAATCCCAGGACCCTGGAGCATGACCTGATCCGAAGGCAGAGGCTTTAACCCACTGAGCCACCCAGGCGCCCTATATTATGTATTTTTTTAAGACTTTATTTGTTTGAGAGAAAAAGTAAGAGAGAGAGAGAGTGCACAAGCAGGAGAAAGGAAGAAGCAGACTCTCTGCTGAGCAGGGAGCCTGACATGGGGCTCAATCCCAGGATCCTGGGATCATGACCTGAGCTGAAGACAGATGCTTAAATGACTGAGCCACCCAGGTGCCCCAGTGTTAGGCATTCTTATCGCAAGAAAATGAATGGGTGGAAGGACTCTGTCAGAGCGGATGGATATTTTCATGGCATATATTGCAGTGATGGTGTCATATTTACTTATCTCCAAAGTCACCAAGTAGCATACTTTAAATGAATGGCTCTTTGTATGTAAATCTCAAGAAACTGGTTAAAAAAAAAATAAGTAAAAGTGGCCCTCAAATATCACAGTGTTTAAGAACAGTGGGAACCAGTCTGTGATTATTCACTCAGCAGGCCCTGCCTATGAGGGTGGCTCTGAGCTGCAAGCCATGCAGTCAAGATAGGCACTCCTACTCTTGCATGCTGTGCCTTGTATTATTTTCTACCCATTGTTCTTATGGAATTCAACCTGCTTCTGAGATTAGCTAAGTTAGTTTTGATATGTTTTTGTACACTGTTTTCATATTTTGCTTGTTTATTTCCAACCATTCAGCAAAACTTTTGGTAAATAATCTATGAAGAATATGATCCAAACCTTGAGTGTATGCTAACGCCAGGTTTTACTTATTTTCCCTTGTAATGTGAAGCTCCATGTTAGGATGGAAATGAATTAAATTCCAATAGTTAAATGGAAATGGAGGCTGTCTGCACATCTCTTCAGACGCTCCAGGGGCTTTGGGACTCATTTCCTTCTGAAGAAAAAATAAAACCTTTTAGAAAAGACAATTGAACTGCTATGATAAAAAATGAATACCTTGAATAGTCTCTCATCCTGTTCAGACTTGAATTCAGCTTCTAAAGTTCTCTTTGACCTGGAGAACACTCACTTGGTCAGTTATATCTGAGGCATAATTAAACGGGACAATTTGAGCAATAAATAATATGAAGTTAGATCCATAGTTGAATGGCGATATCTAAAGTCCTTTTTCATATAAAACTAAAGAATGCTATCCAAATGTAGTGCACCCTTTGAGGAAGGATAGCTGACATGGATTGAGCAAAAGCACTGAGCCAAACCCTCTGCTGGGCACTTTAATCCTTAAAAGAGAAGCACAGCCTAGTTGCCATCAATCTTCTTTTTTACAGATCAGAAAATAAAAGCTATGATAAATTAAATAGCTACTAAGTGATGGATCTGTGATTCAAGTCCAGGGTTGTCTGAATACAAATTCCTTCTAGTTTCTATTTTGATACTCTGATTCAAAATCCTAACTTCTTGAGGCCTTCCTTGTCTATACCGGCCCACACCAGCCTCTTTTATTTGAAATCGTACATGCTTACAATTTGAAATTGAACATGCAGTTCAATTCACTTGAATTACGTGGAGCATGTATTCTTCTCTTATTGCTTAATTGTCTCATTCCATTCACATTCATGCATGTTAGCTGAAAACCTACAGTCATTAGAGTAGGTACCAGTGATTGTTATTCAGGAAGTTCCAGACTGAGGCAGTGTTTATGATTCCAGTCTGCAGATCACTTGTATCAGAATTATACAACAATATACTTTTGAGCAAGTATATTGCTCAAAAGTGATTTCATTGCATCTAAATCTAAGAATCACCGGTCTGGTTCATTAGGGCTATCTCCTCAACCTGGACAGAAACACATAAGGCAGGGTTGTCAGGGTGGCTCAGTTGGTTAGGTGTCCAACTCAATTTCAGCTCAGATCATGGTCCTCCGGGTCATGAGATTGAGTCCTACATTGGGCTCCATGCTGGTTGTGGACCCTGCTTAAGATTCGTGTTCCCCTCTGTCCCTCCCCACTTTAAAAAAAAAAAAAAAAAAGGAAAAAAAACTCTTATAAAGCAGAAATTGTGTTACCATTTTTTGTGTCTGTACTATGCCAAAGGCCATCCTAGGCATGAAATAGATACTTAGTATTGATTGAAAGCAAACTGCCAAGCCTTGTTCTTAATGTCCTATTCATAAGAAATGTAGTCTCTCAAAGTAGCTACTTTTTAACTTTACTCTTACACATCAGTAGCAAGGTGATTTGTACTTAGTTCAGTTCAAAAGAAACCATTTATCCATCTTTACCCTGGCCTTGGGAGGTTTGCAGAAGAATTCTTAGAAGAGGCACCCAAGTTGACCTATGAAAGATGCATAAGAAAGGACAGCATAGAAAAGTGAACAGATGTTCCAGGGAGGGGAATTAATGGGATAAAATAACAGATGTGAGATAATGTACTGATTAAGGAGCTATAAGAAATTAATCACTATTAAAATACAAATTCTGAGACACCTTTTGGAGGGAAGGTGGGACTAGTGCATTAAGCTAGGTAGATTCAAGGATCTCAGGGTTGGCATTCACACTTAGGGACCAGGCTATGTAAGGCAGTCCCACATGCAAACATCATAATTGTGTTAGCTTCCCAGCACGAAATTATCATTTTTTCTTTACTTTTTTTTCTTTTTACCAGCAGATCTAAACCTCAACCAAACTGCTTACATGATTATAGCTTCCTTTGCCTTCTTTCCCTTCAGTGGAGATTCCTTTTTTTCTCTGCCCTGCATTAGTCAGCATAGGGTATTATAACAAATGGTCCTGATATTTAGTGCTTTAATATGTCAAAAAATTACTTCTTGGTCATGTTGCAATTCTGTGTGGGTTGATATAGAAGAAGGAAGAATAGATGAGCTTTGTTCCACAAAGCCATTGAGGTACCCTGGTTTCTTCCTTCCTGTGGCTCTCTACCACTTTATTTTTATTTGTTTATTTTAAAGATTTACTTAATTATTTTAGAGTGAGGGGAAGAGCAGCGAGAAAGAATCTTTAAGCAGAAATCCTGCTGAGCACAGAGCCCAAAGTGAGGCTCCAGCTCACCACCCATGAGATCAACTGGAGCCACAACCCAGAGTCAGAGGCTCAACGCATGGAGCCACCCAGGTGCCCCTCCTACAGCTTTAGATCCTCAGGGGTCTTTTCCATTAAACTTACAGATGAGGAAGGAGAAGAAGGATTCATGCAAAAGACTTTTTTATGGGCCAGACCACCTCTGCTCACAATTCATTGGCTATAACAGTCATATAATGGAGCCTACTGTGAGAGAGAATGGAAAATGTAATTTGAGTACCCAAAGCAGAGAAGAGCATACATATTGGTGAGCTTATTTGCCACCTTACAAATATAAAATGCCTTCACAATCCTTGCCTTAGCCACCTCCAAAAATAATGCTTTTAAAGGCACATCTTATACATTCATTGATACTGAAAGATAAATGACCCTCAGAAAAATGTCTTTTGGACTTGTGGTTCCTGTTTTGACATGTAAAGAGCTTGGAAGTTGTCATTCTCATTCTCACAACAAGAAAAGAGCCAAATGCACTGAGAATGCCTCAGAGAATTTTGGTCATAGGACAGACTGGTTCCCAGAAAAGTGGATAGACAAACAAATATAGAGAATCCATTTACTAGGTGCAGAAGCCAGGAGCTGAAGCCCCCTCCTGGAGCCAGTACCTATAGCAACACTTCAACTGACTGACAAATTAATGGAAGCTGTCTGAATGGGCTTGAGAGTTAAAGTCTCTGGGGTCCCATTCTTAGCAAGATCCCAATCTTCATCTTTGAGAGCCACCCAAGTTCTCAGGGGAAAACTAGAAAACTAGAGAGAAATATCATGTTTCTAACAGCAGGAGGGGAAAATTAGCTAATTTGAAATATAGCCAAAGTATTTTATTCTCCTTTAAAAAAAAAAACAAAATGGGTGCCTGGGTGGCTCAGTCAGTTAAGCATCTGCCTTTGGCTCAGGTCATGATCCTGGAGTCCTGTGTTGGCGTCCCACATCAGGCTCTGTGCTCTGCAGGGAGCCTGCTTCTTCCTCTGCCTCTCCCCCCTCCCCTCTTTCTCTGTCTCTCATGAATAAAAAAATAAAATAAAATAAAATAAAAAAAAGCCACCTTGGGCTCCTGAGTGGCTCAGGTCACGATCTTAGGGTCCTGGGTATCGGGCTCAGCAGGGAGCCTGCTTCAGGATTCTCTTTCTCCTTCTGCCCTTTTCTCTCTCTCTCACACTCTCTCTCTAAAATAAATACATCTTTAAAAAGAAAAAAAAAAAAGTTTTCTCTCATTGGATACAGTTTTGCAAGAACCTAACCAGGTAGAATGCAAATACCCAATTCTATACCCAACTATCCTTCCTCTCTTACCTAAGAGGTAAAAGATAGTCAAGCATTTGCAATGTCCAGTTTGGTGGCATAGGCTCACTGAAGTCTGAGATCTAATCACAGGTCCATAAAATGCTTCCCCTTTCTCCACACCTTATTACCACATCAATCAGGCCTCTCTGAAGTAACAGGATTACAGCTGAAAGAACTGCAATCCTCATTATCTACTTAAAAAAGGAGTGTCTAGGAAAACAAAAAGACAAGAGAAAAGAAAAAAAAACAAGGACACTAAAGAAATTTTAGACTCTGACATCTGAAACTACAGCAAACATTAAACACTAACACCTAGCCAGATAAACATAAAACCTCACACTTTATAAAGGCCTATTTATCTCAGTTCCTCTTACCAGATAGGGTATGTCTGGCTATCAGCAACAACAACAAAAATTATAAGGCATGCTAAAAGACAAAAACAGTCTTAAAAGAGACAAAGTTAACTTTAGAACCAGATTCATATATAGCATTATCAAACCAGGGATTTGGAATAACTATGATTAATATTCTATAGGCTCTAATGGAAAAAGTGGAAAAAATGCAAGAACAGATGGGTAATGTAATCAGGGAGATGGAAACCCTAAGAAAACTTGCATTCTAAGGGTATTTAAAATATCAGTACTCTTAAAATCAAGGACTAGGTCACCAATTAGGACATCTTATGCACTGAGATTATTTATAAAGATTTTTTTCAGACACAAAATCACCTTGTATCCTGTTCTTGATGCAGTCCCACATAGAAGGACCTCCCATGTCTTCCAAGGAAAGATATCATTTATTTTCACCTGCTAATAGTTGGCAATGCATGAAGATAAAATCACGACTTGTACCCTCAGGAAAATGAGGGTTTTGACCATGGGAATTGAGACCCAAGTAATCATGACTAAGCTAATGTGTTAGATTCATTTTATATGGGAAAGAACCATTCTGCTCCGTTCACTGCTGAAAACCCAAAAAAGGTTTGCATGTACTTTTGTTTCATCAGTTGCTCCAATACCTTTTTACTAAGTATCCCTTCAAGTTAATCCACAAGTAACTCAGAAATGCTTCTATTTTCATGTAACACAGTCAGGATTTTTCAGCAATAGACTCTTCCTAACTCAAAATAAGGACTGCCATTTCCTAATTTAATGAAACACAGGCTCTGCTATATGCCAAACATCATAGGAAAGTGTCATAAATAGAAAGGTAGAAAGATTGGTCCCTCCGGCCAATAAAATCATAGTCTAAAAAAACCTTGTGAATCTTTGATGAGATTGTTCAAAGAATCCTATCATGAGCACTAATTTATGGGATGATGAGAAACTGGATCAGGTATTAGAGAACCAATAACCCAACACTCACTATAACATCTCTGCTAAGTGGAGTCCTACAGAGGAGCAATTTCCAAGCAACTTAGAGACAAACAGAAAAATAGGAGATTCACAGACTTCCTTAATAGTCTAACTGCCCAGAAATATCTAATGTTGCTTTTTTCTCTTCAACCCAATCTTAAACCTTAGTTGATAAATCTCAACCTTTCTGAAAGAGAACCCTCAACTGACAAAAATTCCTCTTGAAAGTAATTAAGTACTTCCAAATGTTTTGCCGTTTGTGAATTTCCACTGCTATGAACCATATTCAGAAGCAATAATGTTGCTATTTCCATTCAAAATAATTTTTGTGGATTACTTGGCTTAACCCCACTAAACTAGCAATAGTTGTACCTATTTTATAAAGTTTTTGCTGGAATTAAATGTAATGATACTTATAATAAGGAAAGAAGTTTCTGTGTTTTTGCACTATGTCAGCTATGTGTGATTAACTGTATTAAAAAATTGCTGTCAGATTTGCTGAATGCAATTTTGTATTTATTGCATTTGGGTAAATTCTTCTTCAAATTGGCAGTGATAGCATTTATTGAGCAAAAACCATGTGCCTTACAGTCTTCTAAGCACTTTACATAAATTTATCTCATACAATCTTTATGATGAATCTATGAGGTAACATTTGTTTTAGATCAGAGGAAAATGGAGTAAAAAAGAAGTCAAATAACTTGTGTACCATCAAACAATGGTCATATGTGGTAGAACTGCTGAATACTTAAGACCATGCTCTTAATATTTCCACCATTATTAAATATTAGACATTTTGTTGAGGGGACATAAAATACAAGTGACAAGTTATAGACACTATTATCATGAACTATAAAGGGTCTGAGTTTTATCCTACTTGCAAGTTAACAAAAGAGTCTGCTATACTTTCATAGATGCTGTTGGAAGCCACAAGATTAATGATCAGAGACAAACAAGAGTTTATTACTTGTGCAATAGCAGTAACTAGAGTATCATGGTTTTTACATTGGTTCCCAGACCCCTAAATTCCATAGGCAATGTGAAGAGAGCCAGAGGGCACCTGTATATGCAATGGGTTGCACTATAGAAGTTGAACCCTGAGCTTAGAAAATTTGCTTTTTTAAAAAATGGTCAGGCAGAAAGCATGTCTGTTTGTCCTTTGCTATTAAGCAAGACACTATATCATCCAAAGCTGTCTTTGAAGGTAATCCAGAACAGTGGGAAACCAGTGCCTCACTCATAAGACTTGCAGAAATGCAAAACACCTATGAAGAATTTCCTCCAGATAACTCCTATTCCAAAAACATGAACCTATTTCTTCTTTATGATGGTCAAAACTTACCTAACAGGAAGTTTCGTGTGGGATATATTGCAGTTTATCTCCTATTCCTCATTACTTCATCCTCTGTCATAGGAGAAAACCCCCTAACATTCACAGGGCACACAGATTTCCAAAATAAATACATTTTCCAACTCTCTTGCAAGTGGATTTGACTGTGTAACAAATGTCTATCTAACCCATTACATCCCAACGGATGTATACTTCAAACTGTGTATGTAATGTAAAATTATCTAGTAACTATATTTTTTTTAAAAAGTAAAAAATAAAGATGTGGAAGTAATTTTAAGGATATATTTTAACTCAGTATATCCAAAATATTATTGGTATAACATGCAATTGATACAAAAAATGTTAATGATATATTTACATTCTTTTTTTGTACTAAGTCTTCAAAAGTCCATTGTATTTGAAATTTATAACACATCTTAATTTGATATTGAGCTATATTTCACATCCTCAGTAACCATATGTAACTAGGGGCTATTGTATTGGACAGCACACATCCAGCCAATGAAATCTGAGAAGAAATAATGTGGGTAATTTCCAAGTTATATATTTTTTTTAATTTATTTATTTGACAGAGATCACAAGTAGGCCGAGAGGCAGGCAGAGAGAGAGAGAGGGAGAAGCAGGCTCCCTGCTGAGCAGAGAGCCCGATGCAGGGCTCGATCCCAGGACCCTGAGATCATGACCTGAGCCGAAGGCAGAGGCTTAATCCACTGAGCCACCCAGTTGCAGCCCAAGTTATATTTTTAAAAAGAAAATAATGCTTTTTCTCTTGCTTCCTCTGTTCTGCTGCCTTCATATGGTAAGGGTGACAAACCATTTTAGGTATAGGAGCACAACATAGGAGATGGCTGAGTTTCAGAAAATAACAAAGATAAACCGTGACCTGCTTATCTACATTGTTACCAGAGAGAAAAAGAAACTATATTGCTTAAGCTACTCTTACTTTGTGTTCTCTTATGGCAATCTTAAATAATATAAATTATGTTTTATTCATTTCTGTGTTCTCATTACCAAATGAAATGTAACCCTACAAATGTTTATTGAGGTCAGGTGTGAGGGTACAGCGGAGATCCAAATCACAAGTTCATCTGAAAAATGAATATATAGTGGCTGAGAGTCACACTCAGAAGTAGATACTAACTAGGATCAATTTCTTATTAAAATTCCAGAAATGAACAGTTCAGTACTTGCCATACAGGCATACCTCATAGATACTGCAGGTTTGTCTCCAGACCCCTGCAATAAAGCAAATATCACAATAAAGTGAGTCAAATTATTTTTGAGGGGTTTCCCGTGCATAGAAAATTTATATTAACACTATACTGTAGTCTATTAAGTCTATTAAGCATTGTGCCTATAAAAACAATGTACATACCTTAATTTAAAAAAATTATTGCTAAAAAATGCTAATCATCATCTGAGCTTTCAGTGGGTCATAATATTTTTGCTGTTAGAGGGTCTTAACTCAATGTTAATGGCTGCTGGCTAATCAGGGTGATAGTTGCTGAAGATTGGGGTGGCTGTACCAATTTATTAAAATAAGAACAATGAAGTTTGCCACAGAGATCACCTCTTCCTTTCACAAGTGATTTCTCTATAGCATGTGATACCAATTTGATAGTATTTTACCAACAGTAGAACTTCCTTTTTCAAATTTTTTGAGGTCAATTCTCTCAAACCCTGTTGCTGTTTTATCCACAAAATTTATGTAATATTCTAAATCCTTTGGTTGTAATTTCAACAGTCTTCACACCATCTTTACCAGGGATAGATTCCATCTCAAGAAACCACTTTCTTTGTTCATTAGTAAGAAGGAACTCTTCACCCATTTACGTTTGATCATAAGATTGGCATCAGTGGACACATCTCCAGGCTCCTCTTCTAATTCTAGTTCTATTGTTAGATGTGTTTCTAACACATCTGCAATTACTGCCTCTACTGAAAGTCATCTGTGAGGGTCAGAATCAACTTCTTTCATGCTCTTGTTCATGTTGATATTTTGACCTTTTCCCATGAGTCACAAGTGTTCTTAATGACATCTAAATTGGTGAATCCTTTCCAGAAGGTTTTCAGTTTACTTTGCCAAGATCTGTCAAAGGAATCACTCTGGCACCTTTAGCCTTACAAAATATATTTCTTTTTTTTTTTTTAAGATTTTATTTATTTGACAGATCACAAGTAGGCAGAGAGGCAGGCAGAGAGAGAGAGGGGAGAAGCAGGCAGAGAGCCCTATACAGGGCTTGATCCCAGGACCCCAAGATCATGACCTGAGCCGAAGGCAGAGGCTTAACACATTGAGCCACCCAGGTGCCCCACAAAATATATTTCTTAAATTATAGGCTGGAAGTCGAAACTGCTCCTTGATCCATGGTCTGCAGAATGAATGGTGTATTAGCAGGCATTATTGTATTACCAAGTACATTGTCAATGAGCAGTAATATTCCAAATGGAATCTTTCTATCTGAGCAGTAAGTCTCAACAGTGGGTTTAAAAAATCCAATAAACCATGATACAAACCATAATATATCAAGGTTTTGTCATTCCACATTTAAGGCATAGACAGTACATTTAGCATAATTCTTTAGGGCCCTAGGATTTTTAGGATGGTAAATGAGCACTGACTTCAACTTAAAAGTCACCAGCTCCCTTAGCTCCTAATGTAAGAGTTATCTTGTCCTTTGAAGCTTTTAGCCAGTCATTGATTTCTCTTCTCAAACTATGGAAGCTGTAGATGACATCTTCTAACAAAGGATTGTTTTGTCAACATTGAAAATCTGTTTCTTAGTGCAGCCACCTTCATTACTGATCTTAGCCAGATCTGGATAACATGCTGCAGCTTCTATATCAGCACTTGCTACTTCACTCTGCACACATGTGTTATGGAGATGGGTTCTTCTTCTAAACCTCATGAACCAACCTCTGTAACTTCAGACTTTTCTTCTGCAGCTTCTTCTCCTGTTTCAGCCTTCATGGAATTAAAGAGAATTAGGGCCTTACTCTGAATTGGGCTTTGGTTTACAGGAATGTAGTCATTGGTTTAATCTTCTATCCAGGCCACTAAAACTTTTCCCATATCACCATTAAGACTATTGCACTTTCTTATCATTTATGTGTTTACTGGAGTGGCACTCCTTCATTTCCTTCAAGAACTTTTCCTTCATATTCACAACTGGACTAACTATTTGGCACAAGAGACCTAGCTTTCAGACTATTTTGGCTTTCAGCAAGCTTTTCTCACTAAGCATAATGATTTCTAGTCTTTCTTTAAAGTGAGAGACATATGACTCTTCCTTTCACTTGAATGCTTAGGGGCCATTGTAAGGTTATTAACTGGCCTAATTTCAAAATTTTTGTGTCTTGGGGAACTGGGAGGCCTGAGGAGAGGAGGGGGAAGGAGGCCTAAAGAGAGATGGGGAAACAGCAGATCAGTGGAACAATCAGAATATACAACATTTATTTTTTTCACCATCTATCATGGGTGAAGTTCATGGTGCCCCCCAAACAATTTTTTTAAATTGTTTTTCAAAACAACTACAATAGTAGCTTCAGAGATCACTGACGACAAGTCACATTGACTAATAATAATAATAACTGAAATATTGTGAGAATTACCAAAACGTGACAGAAACATAAAGTGAGCAAATGCTGTTGGAAAAATGACACCAACAGACTTGACACAGGATTGCCACAAACCCTCAATATGTAAAAAATGCAGTACCCATGAAGCACAATAAAGCAAAGCACAATTTAATAGTAAATTTTAAAACATCTCTAAAAGCAATAATACAGTTAGCCCTTTCCAAAAAACACAAATAACACAGGGTACTGTTTAATCCCTTGCTATTCTATAAACATATGCATTAATTATTTGAATTATATTTTTAAAAAAAAGGTTCTGGCAATGTCTATAAAATATTGCTAAAGGGACTTGGACTTGAGAAGATCCTGAAGGACAGGTAGGATTTAGTTGAACACATACATTCTCTGTTATATATATATTTACTGAGGAAGTGTGATATTTTCTCTTAGCCCTGTATTTTGAATAGTATATCTATGTATAGCTCATTCTCTGTCTTAAAATAATCCTAAGCCTTGGTTTCTGCTAGGTGCTTGTTTTACCTTAACATATGCTTAATGTAGGAAACAGAAAGCATGGAAACTTATGAAGACCATTTAAAAAATCACCTATAATCTCACAACTCAAGCAATCACTATTAATGTTTGACCTTTTGTCCTGCTAGTATATTTTTTAACTTTTTTCTTTTTGCATAATTTGATTGGGATCATACTTTACATAAAATTTTGCATACAGGGGTGCCTGGGGGGCCATTAGTTAAGTGTGTGACTCTTGGTTTTGGTTCAGGTCATGATCTCATTATGAGATTAGCCCCGTATGGGCTCCATGCTCAGTGTGGAGTCTGCTTCAGATTCTCTCTCCCTCTCTCTTTGCTTCTCCCTCTGCTTATGCATGCTCTCTCTCTCTCTTTCTCAAATAAATAAATAAAATCTTTCCAAAATTTGCAGATAGAGATAGCAAACAGACACATGAAAAGATGCTCAACATCACTAATCATTAGGGAAATGCCAATCAAAACCACAAAGAGATAATCACTTCACACCTGGCAGAATGGCTGGAATCAAAAGGACAAGAAACAACAAGTATTGGTGATGATGTTGGTGGGAATGTAAACTGTGCAGCCACTGTAGAAAACAGCTGGAATTTCCTAAAAAAAATAAAAAAATAAATAAAAATACCATATAATCTAGTAATTCCACTACTGGGTATTTATCCAAAGAAAATGAAAACATTAATTCAAAAAAATATATGCACACCGATACTTATTGCAGCATTATTTACAAAAGCCAAAATAATGGAAGCAGCCTAAGTGTCCACTGATAGATGAGTGAGATGAATGGATAAGAAAGATGTAATAGATACCTGGATAGATCAATCGATCAATAATGGAATGTTACACAGCCATAAAAAAGGAGGAGATCTTGTCATTTGTGACAACATGGGTGGGTATTATGTTAAGTGAAGTAAGTCAGACTGAGAAAGACAAATACCATTTGATTTCACTCATTTGTGGTATCTAGAAAAAAATAAATGAATAAAACAAATAAGAAGCAGAATCAGACCCACAAATACAGAGAACAAACTGATGGTTGCCAGAGGGGAGGGTGGTGGAGGTTTGGGCAAAATCAGTGAAGTGGGGTGGGAAATATAGGTTTCCACTTATGGAATGAATAAGTCATTGGAATAAAAGGTATATAAATATAAGTCATTGGAATAAAAGGTATAAAAGGTCAATGATGTTGTAATAGCATTATATGGTGAAAAATGGTAGCTACACTTGTGGTGAGCATAGTGTAACATATAGAGAAATTGAATCACTATGTTGTACACCTGAAACTGATATAACATTGTGTGTCAGCTGTACTCAGATAAAAAAAATTAAAAATTGTATATAGTTATGTATATACTAAATGCTGTATTATGGACATTTTCATTCCATTGAAACTTTTTAGTAAATATTATTTTTACTAGTTATGTAATACACAAGCAGATGAATGCCCCATCATTTACTTGATCGATCTTGTTATATTGGACATTAATTTCTTTTTTTAGTAACTTTTTTTTTATTTTTCACTTTTATAACTGAGTTTTGTTAAACCTTTTATTAAATTAAATTTTATTTTTTGTTCAGTGTTCCAAGATCCATTGTTTATGCACCACACCCAGTATTCCATGCTATATGTGCCCTCCCTAGTTTCCACCACCAGGCTCACCCCCCCCAGCCTCCCCAAAACCCTCAGTTTGTTTCTCAGAGTCCACAGTCTCTCATGGTTTGTTTTTGCAAACAATATTTGTCTAAATCTCTGGATATCTCCTTGGGTTTTATTTTAGAACATTTACTAAACCAAATATTCTCAAAGATTTTGATACATATTTCCCAATACATTGCCATAAATGCACTTAAGCAAGACTACATATAAATTATCAGTTTCTGGATACCTGGGTGGCTCAGTGGGTTAAGCTGCTGCCTTCCACTCAGGTCATGATCTCAGGGTCCAGGGATCAAGTCCCACATCGGGCTCCCTGCTCGGCAGGGAGCCTGCTTCCCTCTCTCTCTGCCTGCCTCTCTGTCTACTTGTGATATCTCTCTGTCAAATAAATAAATAAAATCTTTTAAAAAAATTATCAGTTTCTTTGCCTGTTCTCCAAATGCCATTCATTTTTTAATTATTTGTTCATTATATTTTTTTATAAAAGTAATATACGTATGAAAAAGTCCAAAAGAGAGATAAGAAAAAATATCCATTATCTCTACCTCCAGAAATAACATTATGGGTTAACAAGATGCATATTATTTCCTATTCTGAACAGTCATTCAACATGAGGAACATCTTTTCATGTAAAAAATATCATTTGATTTTATTTTATAAGTACATAATAGTTTATCACATGAATGTCATTATTAAATATGGGATATTTAATTCTAAATGTATGCTATTATACAAATGTGCAAAACAGACATCCTTGTATATGTATACAAACAGATTAAATTTGAATAGCTGAATTATTAGATTAACAATTATTGACCTCTTGAAATATTTTGATAATTATAGCTAAAGCATTTTTCAAAAAATTTTACATCAATTGTGTTTAAATAGCAATATATGAATTCTTTGTTTTGCCTGTATGTTGTCTATATGACAGGCAAATGTAGTATTTTGTTGATTATGTAAGTTGTAATGCTTTGATTAGTTGTGTTGAATAAGGTTTTCTTTCATTGATGCTGTATTTCATGATATATAGAATTAACTCTCAAGAATCTGATTTTTTTCACAGTTTCCTTAGACATTTCCTACGCACACAGAACTTGAAAAATTCTCCCTCAGGGAGTTTTGAGGGTTCAGCCCAGTGCAGATTTTTACTTTTTTTTTTTTTCTTTTTAGATCAAATGCTTTCTTGACTCAAAAGATCAATGGCTTTGATATAAATCCTTAAACTAGTGACCACATTTAGCTCTTAATTTTGCATTTGAATTTAGAATATCCAATAGAGTTGCTTCCTCAATAAAAGTTGTTTTTGTTATAATCACCTTCAGTTTTGTTTTCCCATTGCATTCCTAGAAATAGATGTTCTGCCAGCAAAAGTGTAAAAGGGCTTGAAATTAAGCAAACCACTTAAAATTTGTCTATGGACAAATGTGTATGAAGTGTGAATTTGTATGTGTATGAAGTATGAAGTGTGCTGTATTTTAATCAACACATGTAATGTTTATGTAAAGGCCTGTTAGTACCCAGAAAGACACTGGAGACTGAGACAGACTAATATGCTAGAGAAGGGTGACATTTGAAATGAATCTGGGGTTCTATACAAGTTAGAGTAATTGCTTTTCTGATAGTTTCTTGTTACTTAGAAGTAAATTTTAAAACTACAGTTTCTGAATATCTATGAAGTCAGGATCAGGGGCCAGTACATGAAAAGAAATGAAAATTAGCAAAAGTGCCATTCCACACTGCTGAGTCAGATGCAGGTGTCAATGCATGGTCCACTGTGGAGCCTGCAGGGACCAGAAGGAAATTTAATTATATCCTATCAACCTAATAGCTTTTATTCTTTCATAGCATTTGTTGCCATAAATGTCACATGCCAGCCAATTTAGCACTGTAGAAATATCTCGAGAGCTGATGAAAGAGAGGGCTAAACTTCAGTTTTTAAGACAGAGCTGAGTGTTTGAACACTGTAACCTGTAAGAGATGTATAGAGAGCTCTCACTTGGCCCAATTCCATGGGGGAGAGAAAAGCATTAGAATCAAAGGGCTCTTGTTACTCTTTGTGAAATGAGTTAGTCTTTTCAAGCCAATTTCTCATGGACAGATGTCCAGACAACTGTTGCTGTGGTTACTGTTAACAGTTTTTTGGGAAAGTGTATCAAATCTATATGCCTATATGTAAGATATAATCATTGTATATGTTAATGAATGTACTTACACAGAATGATGAGACTAAACTTAGTAATGCTATATAGCATGTTGAGACTTAGAGATGATCCTTGGTTTCAGTGTATTTGGACCAATGGGAACAACTACAGATTTTTAAAAATTATTAGGAATTCAAAAAAAGCTTTGAATCTATTTCTGGCACCAGTGCATTTTATGTCTCCAAGAAAATGTATACCTTATTAAAGAAAAAGCATAAAAATAGTTTTGGCAACGTTCCTTGACAGGGAGTTCCAGAATATTAAATACTAGGTTAAGAAAATATTTTTAAGTTTATTCAAGATTATTTCTGTAAAGCATAGGGGTTTTTTTGTTTGTTTGTTTTCTTTTCTCCTACTTATAGAGTAAATAGCTATAAATGTATGTAGGCTATAATTAAATAACTTATCTTTTTTCTCTAAAAATTCTATCTTTAGATAATTCACCAGTGTTACTTTGTGATCATTCAGATTAATAAACAGACCTCAGCTCATTATAATGTTATGTCAGGAAATAACCACTTGCTTTAGTGTTGTTTTTGCTTTAGGCTACTGTGCTACTGAAGAAAATTAACTTGCATGGGCATATAAGAGAAGCATCTAAACATGATTTATTATATAGAAATTAGTGATTAAATTTATAAATTTTAAATATAGATGACGGGAGCACCTGGGTGCCTCAGTCATTAAGCACCTACCTTCAGTTTAGGTCATGATCCCAGGGTCCTGGGATGGAGCCCCACATCAGGCTGTCTGCTCAGTGGAAAGCCTGCTTCTCCCTCTCCCACTCCCCCTGCTTGTGTTTCCTCTCTCATTGTGTCTCTCTCTGTCAAATAAATACATAAAATCTTTAAATATATACATATATGATAAAATTATTTAGACCATGTATCTCAATTGGTGGTATGGGTTGAAGGTTATATAGGCAGACATCTGTATCCTCTTTGTAACTTTTCTGTAAGCCTTATTCCAAACCAAGTTTAATTAAAAAGTAATATGAGAATTTGTTTTAGTAATTACTTACAGACTTGTTGAACACTACATCTAAAAGCAATTTTAAAGGTGATAATCCTGGTTTTAAGGAGATGATGGTCAATAATGATTATAGTAATAATGATGACAAATATTGAGTAGGTATATATACCTAGCACTAAGAAACACTATTTAAAAAAATGTTTTATCCTGGGGCACCTGGGTGGCTCAGTTGGTTGAACATCTGATTTTTGATCTCAGCTTTAGTCTTGGTCTCTGGGTTGTGAGTTCAGGCACCACATTGGGCTCCATGCTGGGTGTGGAGCTCTACTTTAATGATGAAACACCTTAATGTAAGACGGGAAACCATCAAAATCCTAGAGGAGAACACCTCTAGGCAGAAAACTATTTTACCTCAGCCATAGAAAGTTATTACTAGACATGTCACCACAGTCAAGGGAAACAAAAGCAAAAATAAACTATTGGGACTTCATCAAGATAAAAATCTTCTGCACAGCAAAGGAAACAGTCAACAAAACTAAAAGGCAGCCTGGGGAATGGAAGAAGATGTTTGCAAACAACATACCTGATAAAGGGCTAGTATCCAAAAATCTACAAAGAACTTATCAAACTCAATTCCCAAAAATCAAATAACCCAGTCAAGGAATGAGCTGAAAACATGAATGGACATTTTTCTAAAAAAGACATCCAGATTGCAAACATTTACTGGAAAAGATGCTCAACATCACTCACTATCAGAGAAATATGAGTCAAAACCATGACAAGATACCATCTCACACCTGTCAGGATGGCTAACATTAATAACACAAGAAGCAGGTGTTGGTGAGGATGTGAAGAAAGGGGAACCCTCTTGCACCATTGGTGGAAATACAAGCTGGTACAGCTACTCTGGAGAACAGTATGGAGTTTCCTCAAAAAGTTAAAAATAGAACTATCCTACGATCCAGCAATTGCACTACTAAGTATCTACCCAAAGGATACAAAAATACAGATTTGAAGTGGTATATGCGCTCTGATGTTTATAGCAGCATTATCAACAATAGCCAAACTATGGAGACAGCCCCAATGCCCATTGACTAATGAATGGATAAAGAAGATGTAATACGTACACACACATGTGTGTATGTATTCCAATATGGAATATTACTCAGCCACCAAAAAAGAATGGAATCTTGCCATTTGTAACTATGTGGATGGGGCTAGAGTGTATTATGCTGAGTGAAGGAAATCAGTCAAAGAAAGACAAATACCATATGATCTCACTTGGATGTGGAATTTAAGAGAAAAAACAGATGAACATATGGGAAAGGGAGAAGGGGAATAGAAAAAAAAGGAGAAAGGGAAACAAACCACAACAGACTCTTAACGACAGAGAACAAACAGGGTTGATGGAGGGGTGTGGGTGGGAGATGAGCTAGATAGGTGATGGGTGTTGAGGAGGGAACTTGTTATGATGAGCCCTGGGTGTTGTATGTAAGTGATGAATCATTGAATTCTACTCCATAAACCACTATTACACTGTATGTCAAGTTCCCTAATATTTTTAAAAGATTTTACTTATTTGTTGAGAGAGAGAGAACGAGCAGGGAGGAGGGGCAGGGGGAGAGGGAGAGAAAGAGAAGCAGGCTTCCTGCTGAGCAGGGAACCCAATGCAGGGCTCGATCCCAGGACCTGGAGATCATGTCCTGAGCAGAAGGCAAATGCTTAACCAACTTTGCCACCCGGGGGCCCCAACTATTATTTAATTTTAAATAACAGAAAAAAGGGGGTGCCTGGGTGGCTCAGTGGGTTAAAGCCTCTGCCTTCTGTTCAGGTCATGATCCCAGGGTCCTGGGATCGAACCCTGCATCAGGCTCTCTGTTCGACAAGGAGTCTGCTTCCTCCTCTCTCTCGGCCTACTTGTGATCTCTGTCTGTCAAATAAGTAAATAAAATCTTAAAATAAATAAATAAATAAATAAATAAATAAATAAATAACAGAAAAAGAAAAAAAAAAGAATGCAGTATCTCATTTGCAATGCCCCCCTTTTTCTTTCAGTAACTACTGTGTTATTGAAGCAATAAGTCGGTAGCAAGTTGGTAGCAGACTTGCCGCTTTCTTAGTGATTAACATAATCTTCAACCCAAGTCTAAATTTCCCCCCCCTTTTTTTTTTTAAGATTTTTTATTTATTTATTTGACAGAAATCACAAGTAGGTAGAGAGGCAGGCAGAGAGAGAGGAGGAAGCAGGCTCCCCGCCAAGCAGAGAGCCCGATGTGGGGCTCGATCCCAGGACCCTGAGATCATGACCTGAGCCGAAGGCAGAGGCTTAACCCACTGAGCCACCCAGGTGCCCCCCAAGTCTAAATTTTTATGGAAATTTGAGAAATTAAATATATTAAGGGAAACGCTCATTGGATAAATGTGAATGCCTGATTTGACATTATTAATAAAGCACTAGTTAATGAGATGTGTTTTATCATGCATATTAAGTTTTGCAAAGGATAGCAAGAATTTATTTTTCAATGACTGAAGAAAAGTAAAACACTGAATGATGAAAGTTAAAAAATATCATAAACTGCAGAGTAATTTTAGTTCCTGCTGAATAATGCCATTCTTTATTAAGGAGAAATATTGTAAATGTAAACATAGTTTCACAGTATTTCTGTTGGGTTGGTTAAGACAAAGCAATACATAATCCTTCAGTCCTACTGCTTGCTGTCTGCTTAGTTTCAGGCATAAAACACTGTCTAAATCAGTAGCTTTCAAACTTGTCTCAGCCTCAGAATGCTTCCATCAAAAGCTCAATAGATCAGCATGATAGTCTAGAGCTGGGTCTCTACCTTCCTCTTCTCTCTAAGGAACACTTGAATGAGGGTACTACTTGGGTAGAGTTTGGTATATATTTTGAAAGCTACTGTTAAAACCATTGAGATACAGAACCTGGTTGTATACTTGGATAGAATGCGAGAGCAAAGAAGGCTTTATTGTTTCTTTCATAGTAGAGCCTTTGTGATTTTCTCTTGTATTGATTAAGAAACTTTCCACAGTGAAGTATATAAAGTTCAAACAAAAATGATTTAAGCTAAAAGAAAAGTTTTGTCTCATGTAGATAATAGGTTTCAGATAGGACTGGCTCCAAAGCCTTAGACATAGGTTTTAATTGCAATATCAAGGACCTTTGTTTTTCCATCTCTCAACTCTGCCTTTGGTCTATCTTCAGTTACCAACATATGGATGGCCTAAGAGAGTCACAGAATGACTGCGCTCCTCCAAAGCCTTTAGCTTTTAGCTTCTTATTCTCATGAATAAGAACACAAGTATCACTCAAAGATTTCTTTAAGAAGATTCATTGTGCCTCATTGTATCTATCTGGGACATGAACCTGATGCCCTGGTTGAGTAATGCAATAACTTACTTACACACAGGTCACAGGCTCTACCTTTGAAACAAATGAAAGTTGCAATTTTACCCATGGGGGCTGAGTTTGGGGGTAAGGGTAGTTCCCAGAGACAATCAGAGTAGAGTTAATAGAAGACTGAGGAATGGATAGGAGAAACCGAAAAATAGCAAGTGCTTACTACTTTTCCTAAAATTGATATAGTTTATTCATTAACCCATTTCCTAACAAAGCTGTTTTGAGTTTCTACTGTGCTAGTTTTATGTTATTTCCTGTTTAAGTGTTGTCTGTATCTTAATAGTGCCCACTGTAGCACACAAATACATAAAAATCTATATTACTCTAACTGTCTGGAAATTATTCACTATGTGCATTTTTAATAGAATGTATGAAATTCACTAAATATTTGAAGTTGAAAAAAGTCCTCACCACCATACCTCATTTCAACACATTTCAGTGTTACTAGCAGAAGGCTGCAAATGACTTTGGGTTTTCCAATACCCCTTGGGGTATGTTAATCAGATTCAGTAAGAAATAAAAGAAGAGAAATTGTATATTCCATGTGTTGAACAATAGATTAGGTACAAATTCTGACTAAAACTGCTACCAGTTTGCCTGAAAGAAACCTCTGAGGAATTACACAAACCCTTTTCTTGCTTAATTTTCAAACATGAAAGGGACATGATGATGAATAAATTTTATATAAATAACATAAATCATAAGATGAAACAGTTCTATTCTGAGGAAAATGATAAATATAACTGTTTATGAAACATAGATTATCTGATAGATTGATGAAAAATTAAATATGAATTTCAATGGCATCTGATATTAAAAAGTCAATGCTATTTCAAACACAAATGAGCCTATGATTCTCTTCAAATGATGTCTCCTATCATTATCAAGCTCAATTTTTACTGTCTATGAAGGAAAATAAGTAATTAACAAGATGGGAATCTATAGAAAAGTTTAAAGAATAAAAACAGTGTAATAATTGTCATAAGACTTGCACACATTAACATGTAAAATTTTAAAGTTTCGTGGTACACAATTTACCTAAATAGAAAATGAAAAACATATTATGTGATCTCATATGCAATAAGCAAGCCTAGATGTGAATCCCTTCATGTCTTTATCAGAAAATAATTTTATAACTTCTTCTTAATGGGACCAAAATGGTTAAACAAGAGCACTTTATTATTTTTTAATTACTTATTTCTATTAACATATAATGTATTATTTGCCCCAGGGGTACAGGTCTGTGAATTGTCAGGCTTACACATTTCATAGCACTCACCATATCACATACCCTCCCCAATGTCCATAACCCAACCACCCTCTTCCTACCCCCCCACCCCCCAGCAACCCTCAGTTTGTTTTGTGAGATTAGGAGTCTCTTATGG